>JAVJIF010019144.1:0-80674 GCA_038442645.1 Agave tequilana | reverse complement strand
AAAATTGCCATATCAAAAGAGAGAGATTTTCAAGAGTATTTTGAAAAGTGATTTTTGAGTTTTCCTCCACCATTTCAAATCCTTGTTTTTCTCACAAACACTTGAGCTATCCATTGACATATTCATCCTATAGGAAATTATTGTGAGAGTGTTTATTGGTGATCAAAGTGTTTAGATCACTAAGAGTTCTTCTTGTACTTAGAGGAGGCGGACTTGCGGGTTCGCGGGTTTCGAGTTCGAGTTCGTGTGTGAACTCTTTGTTTGAGGTGCGGCCTTGGCGAGCCAATGGGCTTGCGGTGTGTTCTTGCGGGAACGAGTAAAAGGACTAGAGAGTCCAAGGAGTTCAAGTGTGAACTCGCCTTGTAGGTGTTGCGGCACCGAGTAATCCAGTGGGATCGGTTTATAGTGAAAATCCTTTAATGTTTGAAGGCGGGGACATAGAGCAAGTGTGCTCGAACCTCGAAACAAATCTCCCGTGTTTGCGATTGCTCTTCTATCTCTTACTTGTTTATATCTTGCATGTTTATATTGCTTTCTTCTTTATATGCTTGATATATATTTGTGCTCATATTGTTATATGCTTGGGGATTGTTTGCTAACACTTGTATTCAACCAAGAGAGCCAACGCGACACCTCAACTCTTATTTAGAGGAATCTTGAGGAGTAAGTCCAGAGCCCTTCACGGGCAATCCGGCTACACTCTTGTGCTATACGTGGTGTTTAGTATAAGTAATTTTAGTTTGCATTTAATAAGTTTTTAATTCCGCATTATTGACCATTAGATTAGCTCATCACCTATTCACCCCCCTCTCGGTGATTTACAAAGATAAGGTGGGAAAGTCATTACCCTCACTTATCCTAAAATCAGCTCCTTACTCACACAACTCAAACCTAAATAAAACTTGTTAGACATTGGCCCCTAGGGACTCAGACTCATTAATAGATTGATCTAGGGAGGAAGTTGTCAGTATCAGACTCTTGCCAAATTGGTGTCTAAGGATTCAGGATTTAGAGACAACACCTTGAAGATCAGTGTGTTTGACGTAACTAAGCCCATTGCTTACGCACGGATACCTCCCACTAAATTTTACCTTACCTAGCGATAATGTAATATCCTTCTCCTGGACAGTCAACTGTTAGGAGTCGTCTATGTCCAAGTTAACCCTAGTATAGGCTTGTTTGAGTATTCTTTCTTTTTGTTTGTTTGTTTGTTTGCCTTTTCTTTTTGTTTGTGCTTGTTGTGAGAATGGATTATAACCAAAAATTTTCCAATCTAAATATTAGTCAATTTTTCACCCTAACCTCAATCGACTCGATAACTTCAACCCCGCTTTGTATAATATGACCCAACAATATACACCAGATTCGATTTATCCTACTCAATATAACCCATATCCCTACTTTTATGACCAATCTTTTCAAAATAATCTCAACTCTTCACAGAGTCAACGGGGATTTACCTCCTCCGAGTCAAATTTTTAAACACCTTATCCGTATTCATTCTCTAATTTTGCTTCATATACTTTTTTCTAGAACAACTAATTGAAGAAAAATTAGAGTTAGAAAAGAGTGTAAAAGCCTTACATGAATCCGAACGACAATTTCAAAATATTTTGGACTCACAACTAACACAAAATTTTCAAGATTCATACTCACCCTTTCCAGTCCCACCTCCCAAATTGAACAACTAGTTGACTTAGAAAAGGGTATTGCAAATCTTGCTTGAGTCCAAACAATAAATTCAACATCTGATGGACTCACAATTTCAACAAAATTTTCAAAACCAACCTTCCTACTCATATTTTAGAAGAACCAAATGACATAGAAAAAAAATATGGAAGACATGATTCAAACTCAAAATTTTGTACCCAGTCTATCGATAGGTTAAAGGCACAAATGAGTCAATTGACACATATAGGAATGAGGAAACTCATTCTTATCAATATTTGACCAATCTTGATATCTCTGACCCTATCATTTGGCCCAGGAATCATATTGTTTTAGAAATCAAGATTCAATTTCATTATACCCAATTCAACTTGACCAATATCAAAGTTTTGAGAACCGTGTTGATAAATTGGCAAGTTATCCATTTCCTGAAATTGAACATGAACATGAGTGTGAACTCGATCCTCAATTTGATAATTCAATTCTATTTTTTAACTCAATGTTAACTTCAGTATTTACATGATTTACTGACTTTTTCGAGTCAATATTGAATCATGTACCAGTACATCTTGAAATTGAGTCACCAATCCTTCATAATCACATTTTGTTGATTGGACAAGTGTGTGAACCATAGTTTTTTAGTCTGGATCCAATTCTTGAACGAAATTCGAATCCAGAACTTTTGCTTGATTTGAATCAAATTCCTAAGTCAGTTTTGGTTCATGAACTTTTCAACAAATCAATCATCTTTCATAATCACACTCAATTGTCGGATAAAGGTGTAAAGCAAAATGGCTCAGAGATTATTTTTCAAAATTAGAAGTTAAATGAGGATATTTTCTAAATAAAATCTTATATTTCTACAATCAATTATTGGGTTATATTAAGAGAGAGGTCACTGGGTGAAATCTTGCGAACTCCACATTCTCTGAATTGGCCAACATTTTGTGCACAATTAGGCCTCCACTGGAACCACCACCCTGAGGTGAATTTTTCTTCCCTCTCTATTTTCATGCATACACACATTTACGATGCATTGAGGATAATGCATGAAATAGGTGTGGGGGAGGTTTTGACTACTGTAGATTTTTTTTAGAATTTTTTTCTTTTTCACCTTTTTTAGGATATTTTTAGAATTTTTTTCTTTTGTATAAAACCTTTTCTTTTCTTTACAAACTTTTTGAAACAAAAGAAAAAGAATTGATCTATTTTTTTTCAAAAATTAGGTTGACTTTAAAAATTAGGGAAATCTTAATTATGATTTCGTATTGTAGTCAATATAAGTGGTATTGTTGGATTTGTAGGTTAAGGAAGAAAGATTGGAAAGATAATTTGATCTTCAAATTTTTGCCTTAGAGATATATGCACATATATATTGAGGGATTTAAACAAAGACATAAATACCCTTAATATATATATGTATGTATACACACACACACACATATGTATGTGTCTATATATATATATTTATATATATATATATATATATATATATATATATATATATATATCTGTATATATGTATACATAAACTACTTGCCCACTAATTAAATGCTTAATTGTGCCTTAGAAAGTATGATTAGTCACACTTAACAGTGATCAAAACAAATAAACACTTTAGTTTTGTGTCCTTATTTACTCGAGTTTTTAAGCTCTAGGGATGTTTTCTCATCTACTACCCTAAGACCAAATGGTCTGGGAGTCATCGGCTAAAGGCTCACTACCTGGGTAGACTAGAAAGCCTAATAAAATTAAAATATATATATATAATAAACAAATAAATGGTATCACAAGTCCAAGTTAAAATCCCAAAAATATATAAGTACATATTATCTAGGTTTTATGAAAGATCAAATAATCAATTTAATTTTGATTCCTTAACCTTGATTGATAACAAGTTCTTACATGGTGAGTCAAATTAGAGATGAATAGTCCGGTTAATTTAAGACTTCGGATCACTTATTTTTACAAAAATATTTTGAAACTTTTCTCTCTTCCAAATGCGTTTTCAAAAATATTAACATTATTTTCTTTCTTTATGGATTTTGTGGGTGCAATACACTGAAAACCCTCAGGAGATTATAACTTCTCTAGGGAAAACCTAGAGGTTTAAGGGCTTATTACACACGCTTAACGCAATCGCGTCACCTGCAAAAGTGGTTTAATAATACTCTTATTTTAGTTTTTAATTTTCTTATTTTGCTCAGCACGAACAAAAGATAAGTGTGGGGGTGTAATTAGTCATCAATTCTGTATTCTATCATCGCATTTTTTTGCTGGTTTATGAATAACTTCTATTTACCTATGTTTTGGTCTCTTGTGCAAATTACAAAGGATAGGGATAATGTAATATCCCTACTTAGCAATACTGTATTTTAATTTTCTAAATATTTATTTTGCTATAATTTTTATTTTATTTTTATTATTAATATACTTAGTTTATACTTATTATTATTAAATGTACAAATCACTTTGAGATAGTCAATGATAATTTGGCTTTATATTTACTATTATTATTCATTAACATTTCTATTATTAATTACTATTATTATTTCTGTTATTGTTAGTATTAGTAGTAGTTATTTCTATTATTATTTCATTAAGATTATTATTTAATACTATTATTAATCTTATTATGATTATTGTTGTTGCTATTATTAAATCATGAGTCATTAGTTTTGTTGTTAATTAATTATTATTGATATTATTATTAATAATTAATATATTGAGCAGTAATTGTTATTATTATTATTTCATTATAATTATTACTTATTATTCTAATTGTTAGTGATATCATTATTATTGATATATTTTTGTTGTTGTTATTATTATTATGGTTATGGCTAATTACTATTATTAATACTATTATTATTAGTATTATTTTTTATTGTTATTTTTTTGCTAATATTATTCTTTCTCCTTTCTTATTACTAAATCCTAGCCCAACCTTAACTCATTTAGAACACATACCCATTAGCATATTCCTAAACCCATTTATCCTAACCCATTAACCCACTACCCAAATCCATAACCCAGTATCATTTCGTATATAACTCTTAACCTAACCCTAATCATCTAACTAATCCTCCTTCTACATTGTCGCCACCTTCAACATCCCTCCTCTAGCCGAGATCCCCATGTGGTCTCCTCCTCTGTCAAGTCCAACCCCTGGGCACTCTGCCGCCTCGTCGGAATACCCACGATGCACCATCTCCTCCCATAGAACCCACGGTGCCATCACCAGGGTCGTGTCCCTTACAACCGTAGGTCCAACACTGGAGCACACCCCCCAACCTCCTGCAGCTGCCAGTATGCCCATTCACCTTGCCTAAGCCTTCCATCCCCTCCACGCTTTCAACCTCCCCTGGCCACCTCGTGCTTCGTGGTCGCCCTCTTCTCATCCCTACCGGTCGTGTCCTCTTTCCATCTCCTCTCTAGGGAGATCCACCTCTGTCGAGCCCCACCACCATTTCCCATGGCCGAGCCTAGGCCAAGACACCCCAGAGCAGTGCCCATGCCTCCAGGCCGCACCTCATCCCTCGCCGGAGCACGAACACATCTCCGTCGGAGCCGCATCTCCTCCGCTAGTCTCTCTCTGCCTCCTCTTCCTCCACCAACGACCTACACACCATGGATGTGAGTCTTCTCTATTTCTCTCATTTTCTCTATATAAATGTGCGTGTGTGTATGAATTCATGTTATGTGAATGTAGTATGAGTGCGTATGTGTTATGTAGTGAGTTTGTGTGCAAGTGGGTATGTGCATGGGTGTAGATTATGCAAATCTCTCTCATCCTCATTATGCGTATGTGTGTTTGGGTGAGTTTACATCGCATTCTTTATCTCATTTTCTCTATATAAATGTGCGTGTGTATATGAGTTTGTGTTATGTGAATGTAGTATGAGTGCGTGTGTGTTCTGTAATGAGTTTGTGTGCAAGTGTGTATGTGCATGGGTGTAGGTTATGTAAATCTCTCTCATCCTCATTATGCGTATGTGTGTTTGGGTGAGTTTACATCACATTCTTTCTCTTTATCTCATTTCTCTCTCCTGTGTGTATTTTTGCATGTGTGTAATCTATGCATGGGTGTGTATTGTATACGTGTATGTATGTGTATGCGTGTGCATATTTGTACATATGGGCGTGTATGCATGTATACGTGTGTATACTTGTGGTTATGTGTGGATGCACGTGTATTTATGTGTGTTTTAGTGGTTCAACTGGAGTCCGTTTTGCAGCACACCCGGACTCGATCCAGGTTCATTCTCACAGAGTACGCCAGCCAATTCAAAAACTGACACATGAGTTGATTCAGAGATCTATACCGGTTGTGTAGTGCAGACCATACGACGAATCGGAGCCGAAACCGCGTCGTTTCATGTGAGTGTTTACTTTTGTGTTGTTATGCCTTTGTTGTTGTTCGTGAGTATTTTCTTTGATCGTTTATCTTAATTATGCCAGTTAATTTATCATGTTATGTGATACTAGTGAGTTCATGCTTTATTAGATTATTTAATTAGTATGATTATTTCATGTGAGAGTATATTTGGTTCCAGCATTATTCTATCTTTATAGTTTTTCATTAGCGATTATTCGGTACAGGATCTAAGATTTGAATAGTATGAGAGTTGCAGTGAATGAAACTTGCATGATAAATATCAACTTATTGATGAGTCGATGAGGACTAGATTGCCAGATAATTGTCCTTTATATGCTTGGTGGTCTTTAGAAATACTCTGTATTTCTGAGTTCTGGATGTATATGGGTGGGTTTAATGCCTTATTATCGAGACATTAGAGTTTATCATTTCATGTGTATTCGTTCACCACTTCGGATTTAGATCTAGTTGTGATATATCTTAGACTGTGATTGGATTAACTTTTAGATTGGCCTAATTCATGTTTGTGGATAATTAATATATTTGTTTGAGGTATTTTTCGGACAATTGTTTAGTGATTATTTTGATGGGAACTCTTTTGGATATTGAGGATGGATTAGATGTGATGTTACTTTATTAAGAGACTAATCTTCTGATACTTGGACTTATATGGACTTAGTTAGTATTGTGTTGATCTCAGATTTACATTATTTTTATTAGATCTTGATCAGTATTTAGATATGATTGGTTTAGTTGGATTGGTAGTTGTAAGTATTTCTGGATTTACTGATTAGTTTGTCTAAGTATTGATGATGTTATTGATGTTAAGTATCAGATGTAGACTATTCTAGAATACATGTTTTTCGAGGATGTTCCACTCTTTAAATATAATTTTAGTATCCGTTGACTTAGTTGATCTCGAGGGTAATCAGTAGACTGCTCTTCATGATTGGTTCTTGATTAATACAAATATTCAGTATAGAGATAGAGTTATTGTGAGAGTGATTTCATTGATATCAGTTATTATATATTTTCAGAGTTTATAGCATTTATCCGATATCTGTTCTAGTTATCAGAGACTAGTGACATAGTCATGATTAATAACTCTGTATCTCCGGTATTCTCCATCGGATGTTAGTTAATAGTTATTCGGTTGTCAATTATTAGATATTAGTTATTCAGTTATCAGCTATTATTGACATCATCAATTGTTGGAGATGTCTGGTCACTATTTCATTTCAATAATAAAATACATTATTGCTTGTTAATAAAAGAAATTATAACCCGGAGAAAAGGGATAATTGTCTGATAATGCATGTCATGTATTTTGAAAGGACTTGTTATGGTATACAGAATTTTAAGTTCCATCATGAGGAACCAAGGTAGTAGTGGCTACCTAATTATTCAGTTGTCAGTTATTAGGTCTATACCCAGACTACGGCGTCACACCAGTTATTCTTTTATATGGGGCTATGGTTTTCAATTATTTGGACCTTACAGTCCGTCCTGGTTCAACTCCAGGGGTGTTAGACTGTGGTACCAAGCATGCACGATACCTTTCCAAAACACATGCACTACATTGGTAGGCAATTAAAACAATGATAACCTTGTTTGATATGTGAGAAAACAGCTGTGATATGGGACACAACTAAGTACCACATTGTGAGGTTAATAATAACCAATAAGATTAAAGACATATCTAGGTTACACATCTTGAGCATCAATTGTTCATTTTACAATTATGAGTTACCTCTTATTTACAGTTTTATCCATGACAATCTTTATTTCGTGTTTTTATATTAGTATAGTGATATATATATATATATATATATATATATATATATATATATATATATATATATATATATATATATATATATATATATATATATATATATATATATATACACTGATTATATGCCGGGCACTTTTCCTCTCTTTTTATACTCATTGGGTTATTTTCTGACGATCCTGAATTTGCACATTCAGATATTGGACGTTTTGTTATATTGATCAGGTGTTGATGAGCTCGTACACTTCGTGAAGAGTCTGGAGTTTCTCTCTGTTGATTATCGATATTCTTGACTCTCCTTTATTCCTGCTGTTATCCTTTTGTTCCTTATATATATCAGACTCATTTTTTTCATTCCTTATTTATCATCATGTGTGGACATCTATATGTGTTATTGTAGTGATCATGATTTATCATAGTAGATTTATAGCTTGACCAAGTTATTTAAGGCTTAATGCATATACGTGAGATATTCTCCTTGCGTATATGCATCGGTGACTCTCGTCACGTCTCCGCTCCAGCATATTTTGGGAAGCGGGGTATGATAGGCAAAGTCAGAATTAAGAGCTTAATTAAACTTATTTTCAGGTGATTAAAATAGATTTCTCGGAGACCATGGCAAAGAGCTTCTAAAAGATGCATTGGATTCCAAATTAAAGGCTATATCTGGAGAAAATACAGATCTGAATACAGAAAAATATACATACAGAGTATTTCTCGCAGCTGGGCAAGATGCGTGGCAGAAGATCAGGGCCATTGAGCCTGATCAGGCCGCAGATTCATGGCAGAATCAGGGCAAACAACCCTGATTCTTGAGACGTGGCTTCATCCAGCTCAACCCTAGCCTCCAGTGCCTATACATACAGTTCCAAAAGGCCAGAATTAGGGAGAGGAGAGCAGGATTAGGGTTTCTTCTCTATTAGTATAGATTAGGATTTTTCTCTTCTCTTCTCTTTTATTTTCTTGTATTTTCTTTCTCTTTTTAGATCTCGTATTAGGCTAGAGTTAGATTCAGGAGAGAAAGAGAGAGTTCTTGGAATAGATAGGTGACAAATCTTTGAAAATTTTCTCCTTTCTTTTTATTGTTTCTTCTCTAAATTCTTATAAGATTTTTAACTAATTTCTTCTTCATGGCCAACTAACTACTAGCCCACTCATCATCTAACTCTTGATTGATAACTCACATGAGTCTAATAGTATCAACTAAGGCCTTGTTCTTGCCAGAACCATTGATGACTCATGATGATGGGTTTTAACTCCTAACTTAACAAGTTGACTTGCAAATTTACTTTATTTTATGCTTGCTCTATTGAAGTTTTGATGAACTAATTATATTTTGCACCTTGTTAATTTAGTTTGGATGTGGAGAACAATCTTTATGGACCATGCTTTGAAAAGTTCTTGAAGACAAGCCTAGTGATGCCAAGCATCCAATATGAGGTAACAATCATTCTAAGAGATTAGCACGGTTAATAAGAGCAATTAGTAGTTAGTAGCCATGAATTTTCTCTCTCTTTTTACTTTATTTTAGAAATCATTTTCCAAACAACAATGCTATCTTTTCTTTTATGTTTTTATCTTATTCTCCTTTCACTTCTTGTTTTCTTTTCTTTTCTTTTTGATTCTTCTGAAACTTCAAAGAACTCGTTAACACACTCGTGACATGACTGGTAAAACTTCTATCTCCTCTTGTCCCTATGGATCGACCATATAACCACTTTGCTATCACGGTAGTATCGAGGAAGCCAAATCACACACATGTAAATACTAATTTTCAAAATACATATTTTTATGCGTGGTTCCCCTACGAACAGAATACCTGGTGGCCCTTAGGTAGAAAAAAGTTTTAGTTTCACAACATTTGATCATTATAAATACATACACATATTTATTCCATCATTTCTCCCATCCCAATGTAAGTTATCTAATTATCATAAATTTATGTTCATAATGATTGGTTTACAAGGGTTAACATGAATATTATAATAGGAGGAATATGCTAGGTACAAGGGTATGGGATCTCTGAGTGTATAAAATGATAATAGTTTCAAGTCCTCATAAAGGTGATAATCATTAGTCAAGTAATTATAGGTCAAGTAATTATAGGTCAAGTAACATGGTACCAGGAGAAGTATAACAGTACGAGTAAATACAGGAACACATCATCCTGCCAGAACAGTACAAATAACCATTTCAAGCTCTTCATAACCACACTAATAATAATAATAATAATTAATTAAACTATTAAATAGCCAGGCAAGTCTAGTAAAGACAGAGCGAGGCTAGGCCATGCCTGGTGAGGCTAGGCCATAGGCAAAGTAAAGCTTGCAGCACATAGCGCAAGGCACACGATGGAGTTAGACTCCCGGCGAAACTAGCACAACGCTAGGCACTAACACGCACTGCAAAGCTAATGCTCACAATGAAGTTAGCATATGAACGCTTATGCTAATGTATGCTACGAAGCCATGCTTGAGTGAAGCTAGTTAATCGAGCCAAACCTGGACAAGAAAAATACAGACTTTTAGAACAGTGCTAGGTCCTCAATTCTACCATGTAGCCTAGAGCTAATGGGTCGTATCTTCTCAATTTATAAAAAGAAAATAAAAATATTAAGTTAAGTTAAGAGAAAATGGTAGAAGAAGAGATGGTGATGTTGTTTTATTTTAATTATAAAAGAAAAAGAAACAAAAAGAGATAAAGAAAAGTGTTGATGCAAAAATCAAAAATAAAAAGAAATAAAAGAAGAATATTTACCTGTACTGTTGAACCATAATAAAATTTACCTTCGCATAGAGTAAAGCAAAGTAATAGAAAAGAATAAAGGAAAGTAAGGCTTCGGCGAGATCGAGCACAATGAAGAAAAGTGGGAAAGCTCCATTGATTGTCACCTTCAATATAAGCTTCTTGAAGAAAAAATTATAATAGTGTCACTCTACAATAACTCTTCCTCTCTTTTAATCATGTAACTCTCTCTAACCTAAGCTAAAAAGAAAAATAAAAGAAAAATAAAAATTACAATGAAGAAGAAAAGAAAAATCTAAAGTAAAGCTCTCTCAAGTGGTGTCCTTTCTGCCTTTGAGGTATGAGGGTATTTATAGGAGAAAATCAGAACAATAGAATGCGTATGAAGTTAGAAAGATTTGTATATTTCTTAATTTGAATTCTCCCCTTATCTCCAAACTTGATTTGATTTATTCAGAAATTCAGCTTGTTGGCGTATTGATTGCTGATTATCACTTATCAAATGACAGAATTAGAATGTGTGGTCAACAGAAGAATTGTAGCCCTTTAAGTCCTCTTTCTGTAGCATTTTGAATTATTATATTTGAGTTTTGATAGTGAAAGTTATGATTAAAATGTTAAACTGTATTAGCCTGAATCTGAATTTAAATTGCTTTATCTCATCTATTGATCTTCTCTCTACCCATTTATCCTCTTAGATTTTAGTTTGTCTTCTAATATATCCATTTAACTTTATCAAAATTGATGGGGTTTTTAAACAATTCATTTTTCTCTTAAATTTAGATGATATTATCTTATCTGATATATCCAGTTTTTAGATAAGATAGCTTCTAAAATCTTTGGATTTGAATCGATCTCCTTTCTTTTGAACTTTTGAATTTAATTGAATAAATTTCATGATTATCTTCTCCCTATCATACTGATTGTAGTTCATTTTTGCATCATTTTTCACTTCCATATCATGCTTTATGTAAATAAAAATAAGGTTTTTATTGCTTTTCTCTCTCATTTTCAGGTCAACCATTAATGGAGAGGAAGACCCATAATCAAGGGATTTTCAAGGAATTAATGGGATTAATTAAAGAGCCAAAAGGAAAAGCCCAAAGTCAAGCCCAGATCTGGAGTCGTCCACGAATATCCCTAGATTTCTAGAAGATCCAGCGTGACAAACAGACTGTAACAGAACGACAACAGAATTCGTTGGCGCAACGGCCAAGATTCTGCCGCAGAAATACGGCTCTGGTCGCGGATCCGCGGCAAGCATCTGGTCGTTGAGCCAGCGTTTGATCCCACGGCTAAGATTTGAGGGCCTCATCCTCTGGAGCCTATAAATAGACCCCTAGGGCCTCTGCGAAAGGAGGAGGAGAGAATAGGAGAGAAGAGCTTGCATTTTTGAGAGAATTGTAGGGATTTTCTCTAGCTTCCTTTAGTGCTCTTATAATCTTCTTTCTCCTTCTAGAATTCTGCAAAGAAAGAGAGAGTGAGTGAGAGATCTTGTAATTGAAGTGGTGACAACTTGAATGCAAGGATTGATCCATTTATCTTTTCATCTTTACTAATTCTAGTGCTTTATTTTCTTGTACTTTACTTTCTTCAAGCTTTAATTTCCATTGCATTTTCTTTAACCATGAATTGTTGTGTTCTTTTCATTTCAATGTCTAGCTAACTCTCTAACATGACTAGCTAACCACTAACTTTACTAATTTCTAACTCTTGGGTGATTGCTAATTCATGTGATTCATTGGATGCTTTATTGTGATCTTGTAATTTTAAGCCTCTATTATCCCCAATGAAGATGAGTTACTTTAATTCTTGGCAAATGCTTGTTTTCATTCCATATGATTCATGTGAGCCTCATTTAGAGCCTTGTCTTTAGAACAAGTGCCTTGATGGAACATGGAGATGGAGCACCTAACTATGCTATTTGTTGTACAATTTTCTTACTTCAATACTAGCTCGAGTATGGCTTTGAATGACTAATGAATCTTGTATCTTCTTCCTTAGCATTCCCTTGAGTGACACTCCTTAATTCCACCATTGAAAATCTATCTCGGGAGCCGATGAATCAATGAGGCTACAAGACAAGCCGAAAAGATCACTCATCCTCCACGTGGGAAAGTATTTGACAAAAACAAGCAAGACAAACCTTTGCCGATGAATCAACATGAGACATGCATCACCCTATGAGATTAGTAAGTTAGTAAATTAGAAGGGTTACTAGTCATGGTTTCTTCTATCTAAAAGTCTTTTCAAGGTTTTTCCTTCTCAAGTTTTCTTTCAAAGCTAGTTAAGTTTTCCAAGTTCTTTTCACTTTCCTTTCCATCGTTTTCTTTTCATGCAACAAATCCACAACGAATTTTTCTTCTACTTTTCCATGTCATTTTGTTTCTTTTGAACATAGAAGAACTCTCGTTTTCTTTCTTCACAACTCAACCGTAAAGCTTCCATCGCGAGCTCTCCCTGAGGATCGACCCGTAATAGCTCATACGACTACGGTGATTCGGAAGGAGTAAAGAAAAATTGTGAATACATTTTGGAGTTTTTGAGTATCACTCACAAGCAAAGAAGGTTGATTCTAGACCATCTCTTTCTGAATATTATTACACTCCTGCCTTCCGAACACATACCCTGCATGAATTAGGACATTAAGACAAGTTATTTGCAATATTTATTATAGATTATATGTAGGAATGTAATAATATTTATGCAATATATGTGTCCAAAACACACCCCCACACTTATCTTTTGCTCGTCCTCGAGCAAAACAAAGAGAAAAAAAAACTAAAATGACCAAACCTAAAACACTTTTGCAGAAATCACGGTTGCACTTAGCACGTGCAATAAGCTGCTAAACCTCTACGTTACCCCTGGAGGACGAGTTCTATCTCGTGAGGATTTTCAGTGGATGGGACCCATAAAATCTATGAAGAAAAAGAAATGAAGTTTTAATATTTTTTGAAAACGCATTTTGAAGAAAAAAAATATTTGAAGTATTAATGTAAAAATTCAAGCAATCTATAAGTCATATGATTATCAAAACTTAGTCATTCCTAAACTTAGTCGCTATTCGAAAACTTGTTTTCAATTAAGGTAAGGATTAAAATTGTATTTCTCATCTAGTCTATTATTTTACGCTAAGTCATATGCATCTTGTGACCGTGAAAATTTGGCTTAGGATCCTTCAACTCTAACTCTAATGCCTTATTATTTTCTTTTCTTTTTTTTAATTTATGGCGGTAATATCCCTTAGCACTATTGGGCTTTCTAATTCGCCCATGTAATGAGCCTTAGTCGATGACTCTCAAATCAGACGATTTTAGGGCACCGGGTGAGAAAACACCACAAGGACTTAGGACTCGAGCAAACAAGGCCACAAAACCAAAGATTTTTATTTATATGAACCACTTTTAAGCTTGAATACTTATGCTTTATGAGGCACAAATACCCAGCTTATTCAGAGGATATTTTTTTGATATATGTATATATATTTTTTATGTAAAGCATAAGAATCGTTATTTTAGAACCCTAAGTGTGTAAGTGTATAAAGTATGCATATTTCATCAAGGTAAAAATTAAAACTAAATTACTTTTTCAAATTTTCTTCTCAACCTCAAAATCAAACAAATAATTTTATTTTGACCAAGTATAAGAAATCCTAATTATGATCCTCTTATTCCTTAAAATTAACTTAATTTTTTACAAAATAAGTCAAAGTATCAAAAAGATCTAAAGAAAGGATTTTTTTTTTAAATTAGTAAAGTTAGCATGTTAGTAAACCCCCACACCTAACTCATGCATTGTCCTCAATCTACGAATGAAATTCAATAATACATGAAAAAGAAGAAAGGAAAGGAAAATTTTCACCTCAAGGTGGTGGTTCCGATGGTGGTCTCATTGGGCCAAGCATTTCTGCCCAATCTAGATACTGTGAATTTTTTATGGAACCTATCTTTCATAGCCTCTTTCCTATTAATATTTTTATAATCCCCAATATGAATAGGATCGTGCAAGATCCTAGCATGAAATTTTTTTTGGTTATATGACCAGTCTTGAGATATCATCAAAGAATCATATTGATTTAAACCTTGGTCCAACAATGAAATGTGGCCTTGTGGAATGGATGATTTGGGCTCAAAAATGAAAGGAATAGAAATCGAAACTGACTTGGGAATAAAACTCAAATCAAGTTTAGGTTCGAGAGTCAGAGTTGGTTCATGAGTTTTGTTCAAATCATAGAGTTGAAGTTCACATTCATTTCCCAATAATGGAATGTGACTATTCAAAATAAGTGGTTCATGTTCAAGCTCTATAGTAGTAGGAATCAGTGTTGGCTTCAGAATTAGGTCCGAATCGGGTAAAGATACCGGAGTCAGCATAGATTCAAAAAGTGGAACTGAATCACAATATTGGGAATCGGTGTCACATCCATCTTCAAGTTCATTCTCATTAAAATGAAAACTTGCCAATTTATTAATGGATTAATATTGGCCAAGTTCAAAGTTTTATGGTGAAATTGAATCTTTGTTAAAATCTTCAAGATACCATGATTTTTCGTCAATATGGCTAGGAGAATCAGGAGTGGTCGAAAATATGTTAGGTAGAGTTTCCTCATTCCTATCATTAATTGTATTGACCAAATGACTCACTTTTGCTTCTATCTTATTAAAAGATTTGCGACAATCCATTTGGCATTGAATACAATAATTTTGGGACTAAATCATGAATTCCATATTTTTTCTAAGTCAACAGGTTCTTCTTGCTGTGGTTGGACTTGAAAATTAGAGTAAAGATCTTGGATTTAAAATTGTTTGGGAGAATTGAGTCCGCTATGATTTGTACTTGTCGTGTGGACTCAAGGAAGGCTTCAAATGTCTTTTCTAAAGAAGATTTCTCTTCTATAGGTTAGTCTTAGTATGGATTATATGAAGCTGTTTGTTGATAAGGTTGTTGATAGTAAGACTCGGAGGAGTTGTTTCCCACTGACTCGGCAAAGAGTGATGATAATTATCCTATTCTTGTTCATAGTACTGGGATTGGGGCATATATTGATTCGGATAAGACCAATCTGGCATACTTAGTTGGTTAGAGTTATGTAATGCCGGGTTGGTAATATCCGAATTGAAAGAGGTTAGGGTGAAACATGAATTTGAGTTATAATCAGAATAATTGTAATTATAATCCATTTTCACAAGAACAAATAAAAACAAACAAATAAACAAACAAGAAAATAAAGAAAAAATCTAGCCTATGCTAGGGTAGAGCTTAGACCTAGACGACTCCTAACTGTTGATTATCCATACGAGGTATATTGTAGAACCTGACCACAAGTTAATCGGCTAGGTAGGGCAAGATTGGTGGGAGGTATCTGATCGGCAAAAAGCATGTACTAAAATAAAAGAAGAAGTGTGGGTTGATGTTACTGCTTTTGTGATTCTTCCGTAGTAGCGAAGTGGCTATACGGGTCGTATCCACAAGGAGGGAGAGCGATGGAAGCTTAATGCGGCTTTAAAGTTCAAAAAGAAAGAAAGTTCTTGTTTCCAAATAAAGAATTGAAAAGTGAAAACAAGTTGTTTGAAGAATTGTTGGAAAATGTTTTGGTGGTTTGTAAAAGTGAGTTTTTCTTAATGGTAAAAGTTCATGGCTAAATTTCTACTAAGTGCTCCCACTAATCCCTAACTTCTTGAAGATGTAGCCTCACGATGGATCATAGGCAAGCACAACCCTTATGCGTTGGAACTATTCATGTGGAAATCGAGTGAAAGTTCTTCCTATAACTTAGCTTTATACGGCAAAAACTCAGACATTCCCATATCAAGATCCATTAGAAGGCGAGAATACGGGAAGACACGAGTGCACTAATGGTATCGGTAAAGTTAAAAGGAAAGTCTCTAACTTACAACAACAAGCAAAGTACAAAACCCATAGATTATCAAAAAAAACATTTAAGTTGAAATATAAGAAAGTAAACACTTGTAGGAAGTTAGAGTTAGAACCCTCGTCTTAAGATGTCATAGCTCTCGTTTGCACAAGGCTTGTTTGACACTATTAACTCATTCGGGTTATCAATCAAGAAGTTAGAAATTAGTGGGTTAGTAGTTAGTTAGCCATGCTATAGAAAAGTTAGTTAGCCATAAAAGTAAAAGAAACAACAAAGGAAAAGAAGTGGAGAAGAAGGAAGTTACACTACAACAAGAAACAACAAAAGGAAGAAGTAAAGAGCAAGGAGTTTACACTACAACAATGAAGTAAAACTAAAGGAAAGCACAAGTAAATTGAAAGAAGGAAGAGAAGTAGTACTTGTATTAGCTTGTCACCCTTCAAATACAACACTTACATACTCTCTCTCTCTTTCACTCTAATGGCTAAAACAACAACTAAAAGAAGAACAACTGCTAACCTAAAAATAAGATTACAAAAACTTGCTAAACTCTGGATCTGCCCCAACTGAAGACCCCTGGGGGGTTTTTATAGGCACCAGGGCAAAGGGGGCCACGTGAACAACACGTGGCCCAAAACGCGAGCGCGCGAGCGCCCAAAGGGCCGTGGAAATGCGGCCTGGGCCGCGTTTTCGCAGCCCTGGCTGGGCGGCGCGCGCCCAGTTTTGGGCAGTGCGTCGCCCAGTCTGGCTTCTGTCCACCTAACCTTCTGGATTTGTGATTTGATGCCCTAGTCTGACAAAATCTTTAATCTAAAGTCAATGGCTACTTGATAGGCTTTTAATCACCAATTAAATGGTGATTTAGGTTTTCTTCTTCATTTGCACACCATGGACCAAGAATCAAGCAAGCAAGTTTTTATTAGCAAAATTTTACATGAAGTAAATATGAGAATGTGATGAAAATTATACAAAATTAGAGACTAATCACACCCCCACACTTATCTTTTTGCTCGTCCCGAGAAAACAAAAATGAGAACATTATTACACCACTTTCGCAGGTGACGCGATTACACTAAGCATGTGCAACAAACCGTTAAACCTCTAGGCTTCCCCTAGAGGAGGAGTGTTGTCTCCTGAGGGTTTTCAGCGGATTGCACCCACAAAATCCAGTAAGTAAAGAAAAGAAGTTAGTTGTTTAATTTTTTTTTTTTATGAAAAAGAACTTTCAATCATCTAAGTAAAAATGACCGAATGATGTAAGAATTAGGTTTAACCCTCATAAGCCCTCTTTATACTTTAGCCTTCATAAAAGAAGAAACTATGGTTTTCCTTTAAATTTAGAAAGGATCTTGTACTTCTAACTCATTCTTTTATTTTGCTTTAGATAGATATGCTTACTGTGTAAGTGTGATGTGCTTGGGATTTTTCAACTCAACTTTGAATATCTTTTAATTTTATTAATATTTACTTATTATTCTTGGTTCCATTAGGCTTTCTACTTTACTTATGTAACTCATATCAAACCGATGACTCCCAAACCAGATGGTCTTAGGGCACCAGGTGGAAAAACACCCTTCAGGTCAAATATGCAAGTTGAGTAGGCCACGAAATCAAGATTTATATATAAAAAAAATTTTTGGCATGAGTAATCATGCTTCTTGAGGCACAATTATCCAGCTTTTTTTTTCTTTTCTTTTTTTTCAGAGTTGTGTCTCTAAATCCCAAGCATGTGTGTGTGAATTATGCATATTCTACTAAGGCTAAATAAAAAGTATGAGTTATTTTCCTTATCCCTCCTATCTTTTTAGTCAAACCATTCTTTCTTGTTTACTTAGGCAAAAATAAAGATTCCTTAATAAGGTTCCCGTAATTCCTACAATCTTTTGGTATGTTTACAAAGAGTATGAAATTTCTTTTCAATCTAGATTTTTTTTTTTTGAAAGAAGTAAAAAGAAAAAAGAAAGAAAAGTGTTAGCACCCCCCCCACACCTATCTAATGCATTGTCCTCAATGAATGCATATGGAATGCGAATGCAATAAATAGGAGGAAGAAATGATGTCACCTGATTGAGATTTTATAGATTGAAATAGAGTTCAGAATTCTTAGTCTCAATGCGAATCCGCTGTAGCAAGGGCTCAAGCGGGTCGTGATCCTCAGGGAAGGATGCGATGCAAGCTTTTCGACTCGATTCCTCTGTGTCTTCAAAAATAGGAGAGAAGAGATTAGATCTTGATATGTATGATGTAAAAGATGTGGTTTTGCTGATTTTCTACCACAACCCTATTGCAAATTAAAGAGCTTGATCTTCATCTTAAGATTGATATGATTCACCCTAGGTTATTACAAATATATCAAGCAAGAAAAATTAATACACGATTCTAACTAAGTTGCATTATTCAAAAACCAACTATGGTTCATCCTAACATCTAGGTACAGCCTAATAGAAGACTAATCTCAAATTTATGCTGTCCTAGTTCTTAAGTTTGAAGTCATGAAAAGTTCTTTTAACATGCAACCTAGATTAAGAATTTTAAGTATTTTTTAATCTTCTAGAATTAGTTGCCTTTAAACCTAGGGTTTCTAGAGATGTTCATTAATCAGATCAAGTTTTAATTGCTCTAGGGTTGCTTTAAGAATCTCAGCAAACCACTAAGAGGATTAGTTCTTCATTATTTTTTTTCTTTTCAAATTATTTATATTTTTTTTATTTTTATTTAGTGAGAAAGATTGCAAAATAAAGAAAAAGAAAGCAAGAAGAGATCACAGATTGAAAATCAAAGAGATCACAAAAAGAAATAAAATTTGCAGAAATTAAAAGAGAACAAAAGAGTGACCTTTATTTCAGATGAATCTTGGTTACACAATCGTCTCCTTCTTCTCCACAACGAGCATGAAATAAAAATTACAACTTTAAATAAAAGTGGCTAAAGAAAACCCTAATCGTCTCTGGATGCCCCTCTCTGCTGCACCTGCAGAGATATTTATAGTGCAGAATGTAGAGGAGTCCCGGATGAAGTCGCCAACGAAATCTGGTAGCCTGACTCATCCACTTTGCCGCAAAAACCCAAGTTTTGCCGCGGATTTGCGGCAATTTAGTGACGTCTGGCCACGCGCTTTGGCGCGTGGCCTCTCCTGGTCCGTCCATGTGGGATTTTGCTTCTGGAATATGTATCCTGGCCTTTTAATCTGGATTTTCGAGATAACTTGGTAATCAAGTTACCCTTAATCCAGATTTCTTTAAATCCTCTTTCCACGAAATTCTTCTTTATCTTGGGCTTTTATCCTCATCTGCAAGTGTTTAGGGTTGGATAGAAGTCTATCCTTCCCTTATCTCTGATATTTGCAATTTTTAGCCCTTGTATTTGCATTTTGACTCTTTGTATTTGCGCTTTTTCATCTGGGCTTCAAACATGGGCTTGGATCTGGGCTTTTGGGCTCTTTAAGCTTTATTTCTTATTAAAATAATAATTCGAGGCCTGCACACAATAAATTACAAATTATTAATAAATGTGCAGAATTAAATGAATAAATATGAAAATGTGATGGTAAATATGATGATAAAAATGCACTTTTCACTACCAATCACACCCCCACACTTATCTTTTTGCTCGTCCTTGAGTAAAAACAAAGAAAAAGAAATGAAAAGTTAATCCAACCTAACTCACTTTCGTAGGAATCACGGTTGCCCTTAGCATGTGCAACAAGCCGTTAAACCTTTAGGTTACCCTAGAGGACGAGTGTTGTCTCGTGAGGGTTTTCAGCGGATTACACCCACAAAATCCATAAAAAGGAAAATATTTGACTTATATTTGAAGAGACTAAGTAGTCTATAAGTTTTAGGATCCTCATTTTTATTCATTCTTCAAACCTAGTCTTTATAAAGTCAATTGTTATTCATTTTAGGTAAGGATTAAAATTGAATTTCTAATATAGTCTTTTTCGTTACCAAAAATCATATGCATCCTTATGTTTTTACTAGGAATTCCTTAACTTGGACTCTCATGCCTCTTTATTATTTTTATAACATCATCTAATTTTCTTTCGTGTAAGTATCAAGGCTTCTTGAGGCCCTCATACCTAACTAATTGACTATTAGATGTGTTAATACAATTTTTTTTTTTTTTTGGCATGTATAACTCATCTAATTTTCTTTCGTATAAGTATCAGGCTTCTTGAGGCCCTCATACCTAACTAATTGACTAATAGATGTGTTAATACATGTATAATATTTCTCAGTTTTCTTAGGCTTTCTAATCCACCCATGTAGCGAACTTAAAGTCGGTGGCTCCCAAACCGGTCGGCTTTAGGGCACCAGGTGAGAAAACACCCCGCGGACTCAAATTCGAGTGAACTAGGCCACAAAACTAAGGACTTTATTTTATTTAGAACTCACCTTTAGGCATGAATACTTATGCTTCTTGAGGCACATGTATCAGCTTAATTGGTGATTTTTTTTTTCGTTTTTTTTTTTTTTTATGAGGCACAAGGTCTTTGGCTTAGAATCTTAGATATGCATTAGGTATGCAAATTTCATTAAGGTAAAAATTAAGACTAACTAATTATTCAATTTCTCCTCCTATACCTAAAATTTAAACAATTTATTTATTTTGACCAAGTTTTTAGAAATCCTAATCATGATTTTCCTAATCCTTAAAACTAACTTAAATTTCTTTCAAAAAATAAGTCAAAGTATTATCCTTTTTATAAGTTTTTTTTTTAATTTTTTTTTAAATGTTACAACAAATAAAGAGAAAATATTATTTTTTTTTTATTAATTAATCTTTTCTATGTTAGTAAACCCTCCCCCACACCTATCTCATGCATTGTCCTCAATGTATGAAATGCATGAATGCATGAAGAAAAATGTAAAGAGAGGCAAAAAATAATAGTATACCATAATATGTACAACACATGTATCACTCTCACCTAGAGCTGCTTAGGATTCATCCCTCTAGCTCGTTTCCCATCATTCCAATGGGTTCTCTTTATAAGGCACAATGGTGAGACCAACATTTTTGTTTTAACTTTCTCTCCCCCCAGTTTCATCTTCTTTAGGCTCTTCCTCATCATATGTCCACCTCCATTATTTAAAAATTCATCACACCTTTCAGTTGGAACTTCCTTGCCGAGAAATTCTAGCTCAGTTCCGTACATCTCTTCAAAACTTAAATCAACACTTTTCCCTGGAAGTGAATAATTAACCAACATCTCCTTAATCGTGTATCTAAACACAGGAGTTCTTCTTCAAAGTGACTTTCGAAAGTTAAGTCAATCGGAGTTTCTTGAACTATATTCTCATGCGATATTTCAGTGCTTGGCTCTTTGAAGATACTTAGATCAAATCTTCGTTTTTTAAAGGGAACTTTAAAATTATAATCCTCAACATGTGTCATCTTATCACTAAAATCGCACTTATCCTCAAATAACTTGTCAAGAAATAGAGACTCATTTTCACTTTCTTTTTCACAAATGTTCTCGATGAAGTTCACCTCAAATGCTTGGTCTTTAATCTTACGAGATTGGTTTTCCAGGTTGAAGACATTGACCTCTTTAGTCATGTTTCCAAAGGTCAACCTCATGGATCCATTCCTACAATTTATGATCGCATTTGTAGTTGCAAGGAACGGACGCCCTAGGATAACGGGAGTTTGAGACCGAAGAGTGGATACAGGTTCGGTCTCCAGAACAACAAAATCTACTGGGTAGATAAACTCCCCAACTTGGACGAGCACATCGGTAATTTCTCCTTTGGGAATTTTTATGGATCGGTCAGCCAATTGGATTGTAACCTTAGTCGGACTAAGTTCGCCCAACCCAAGTTGTTGGTAAACTGAGAAGGGGAGTAAGTTGATACTTGCTCCCAAATCAAGAAGTGCATGCTTAATTGCAGTTTGACCTATTGTGCAAGAGATGGTGGGGCAACCAGGGTCCTTATACTTGACAGGGATCTGGTTGGACAATAGCTCACTAAAGTTAGTGGCTAGAAAAACCTTCTTGGGCACATTAGTCTTTCTCTTCTTTGTGCACATGTCCTTAATAAACTTGGCATACTTAGGGACTTGTTGAATTGCATCAAGAAGAGGTATATTGATCTTGACTTGATTAAAAATCTCTCGTACCTTATCCATTTGTGCACATTGCTTATCTTTAAGCCTATTTGGGTAGGGTGCGATGGGCTTGTGCATATCTTCGGCTGACTTGTCTTTTTTCGTGTTGTTGGCATTAAGTTGGGATGGAGTGGGATCAGGCAAGCTGAATGCTTGTTTAGAACTTGATGGTGTTGATACTTGGTTATCAACTTGTTTTCCCGACCGCAATGTATGAATCGCATTGCACTGACTCATATGATTCTCTTCAGCCAAGTGAGCTTGACTAGAGTTCCTAGGGTTTGGGAATGGTTGACTAGGTAGAGTACCCTTTTGCCTTTCTTGCTGATTCATTTGCATCTCTATCCTAGTCAAAACTTGAGCCAGCGTGTCATTGCTTTTAACGAGAGTGTCCACCTTTCTTTTCATATTGGAGAGCCTTGATTCCATTTGTGAATATTGGAAAGAGGGTGGAGGATTTTGATAGGGCGGATTTTGGAAATTGTTGGAGAATTTGGGCCTAGTTTGATCATTGTTACTTTGGCCCCACGACAAATTGGGATGGTTTCTCCAACCGGGATTGTAGGTGGGCGAATATGGATTGTTGGCGGGCGGATTGTTGGCGGGCCTTGTGAAGGCCGCACTCATATGTTCGGGCAAGCTTTGATGCGCGATAAAAACAGGACATTCCTCGAACACATGGTTCATATCTTGACAATAAGTACAGCCCGCCGAAGTTGTTGGGCTGACTTGGTTCACAGAGACTGGCTCTTTAGTTTCAAGAGCCTCAAGTCTTCGCATAACAGCAGCTAACTTAGCATCGGTTGCTATGTTGGCCTCAATGGAATGGATACCTCCTTTTGAAGAAGTAGGGTCATTAGTCCTAAATTTTTCAGGAGTAGGTTCCCATTGGATGGTATTTTCAGCTAATTCCTCATACAATTGCCATCCATCAGTTTCGTCCTTTTTCAGAAATCCTCCTTGGCACATGGATTCTAACAACGTTTTAGTTTGATATTCTAATCCATCATATAGAACTTAGCATAATCGCCATTTCTCTATCCCATGGTGAGGGCATTGGGCAAGGAGGTCCTTGAAACGTTCGAAGTATTTCCAAAAGGGCTCATTGGCTGTCTGCTTAAACTGTAGGATATTCTTCCTAATCAATGCAGTCTTGTGAACATGATAAAATTTCTTTAAGAATGCCTTAACAAAATTATCCCAAGAAGATATAGAACCGGCCTCTAGACTGTAGAGCCATTTCTTTGCTAAATCCTTCAAAGCAAAGGGGACAAACCTAAGTTTGATGTCATCTTTTCCTAACTTAGGAATATTCATCATGAGACATACTTCCTCAAATTCCCTTATGAAGAAGTATGCATCCTCGGAGTCAAGTCCATGAAATTTCAGAAGGGTGTTGATGTATTGTAGCTTAAGCTCAAATGGGTCAACACCTTCATCGTTAAGCTTGATGCAAGAAGGAAGAGAGGTCCTAATAGGATAGAACCTATCTTGGAGTGATATTGGTTGTGCCATGTGTGGGTCGGGCTTGAGCTCGGGTGGTGAACTAGTTCTAGTTAGCCTGGATGTAAGTGGGTCTCTCGACCAAGCGGGCATGCACAATCAGCAAACAAAGTTCACCCAATCAATCAAAAGAAAAACAATCAAAAATCCTAATCTAGGGTAAGCCTTGACCTAGACGACTCCTAACTTTAGACTGTCCTTAGGAGGTCTACTGTCGACGTTGACCACAAGCTAATCGGCCAGGTAGGTGGCAAGACCGGTGGGAGGTTTTCCGTCAGAGACGTTCCTTAATTAAATAACCACCGTTCTTCGGGCTTTCGGCCCTCAATCCCCTGCCTAGACACCGATTTGACAAGAGTTAATTTCGAACAATTTTCCTCCTTCGGTCAATCTCCTATTGAGTCCGAGTTAACCTAGGGCCAACGTCTAGTCAAATTTTACTTAAGGTTAGGGTTGTGAGTGTGACGGATATGATTTGTGGGCCAAGGAAGGGTGATGAAATCCCCACCTTATCTTGCTTATGGGTTATGCCCTTAAGATGAATTAGTGTACGTGTAAAGCGGTAGAAAAGTAATCACTCAAGAAAGCAGTAAACAACCAAGAGTGTTTCCTAATCTATATGCTATGCAAACGTACCTTGTCGCCAGCACTCTTCAACAGAATTAAAAAAAAATGTAAATAGACACGTGCCCTAAATGCAAAATTCTAAAATTTTTTTTTATTATAAACAAATGGGTTAATGTTATTAATTAGCAGTTGCAGAGTGATCACAGAGAAATAATATCACAGCAGAAAATAGAATTTTGTACTGCAGAGCAACCTGCAGAAAAATATATTAGTAGTCCACTACAATTGCCGCGGATTCGTGGCTTTTGCCGCGTTTCTGCGGCAAAGTTGTAGGTCCAGGTGCTCTGCCTTCGAGGGCAGAGGCACTGGATAGCTATATGTGCTTTCTGCTGCTCTGTTTTTGTTTCCTGTTCTCTGTACCTGCAACAGAAAAGAAAGAATGATTAGAACGAGGAAATCGTGCCGTTCCTTCCCCGGCAACGGCGCCAAAATTTGATTGAGATTTTATAGATTGAAATAGAGTTCAGAATTCTTAGTCTCAATGCGAATCCGCTGTAGCAAGGGCTCAAGCGGGTCGTGATCCTCAGGGAAGGATGCGATGCAAGCTTTTCGACTCGATTCCTCTGTGTCTTCAAAAATAGGAGAGAAGAGATTAGATCTTGATATGTATGATGTAAAAGATGTGGTTTTGCTGATTTTCTACTGATTGGTAGTCAAAAGTGCATTTTTATCATCATATTTACCATCACATTTTCATATTTATTCATTTAATTCTGCACATTTATTAATAATTTGTAATTTATTGTGTGCAGGCCTCGAATTGTTATTTTAGCAATAAATAAAGCCTAAAGAGCCCAAAAGCCCAGATCCAAGCCCATGTTTGAAGCCCAGGTGAAAAAGCGCAAATACAAAGAGTCAAAATGCAAATACAAGGGCTGAAAGTTGCAAATATCAGAGATTAGGGAAGGATAGACTTCTATCCAACCCTAAACACCTGCAGGATGAGAATAAAAGGCCAAGATAAGAAGAAAATTCGTGGGAGGAAGATTTGAAGAAATCTGGATTAAGGGTAACTTGATTACCAAGTTATCTCGAAAATCCAGATTAAAAGGCCAGGATCACACTTCTAGAAGCAGGAGCCCAGAGGAACGGACCAGGAGAAGCCACGCGCCAAAGCGCGTGGCCAGAAGCCACTAAAGTACCGCGGACCCGCGGCAAAAGCCGCGTTTCCGCGGCAATCCTAGCTTATCCAGAGAGCAGATTTTGTGGTGATGTTTATCCGGGACTCTGTGGCATTCTGCATCTATAAATAGCACCTGCATTGCAACGTAAAGAGGTCCAGCGTCCAGCAAAGGGCCAAAGTTCAGATTTTTAGGGTTTTTCCTCTTTCTTCTAGGTTAGGTTTTCTTTTTGTTTATCTTTTGTAAATTCTGAGAGTGGAGGAAGCTTTCATGGAGGAAAGAGTCCATGCTTGTACTGAGGTGACAGCGGTGTAAGCCAACTCTTCTTCAATTGTTAATGAAATCCATTCAAAGGTTTGTTTTTGTTATGTTTATTTGTTCATCTCTTCTATTTAATGTTGTGTTCTTGTTCTCTCTGTTTTTGTTCTCTACATTGTTTCTTTCTCTAACGTCTTGCTCTCCATGAGAACCAATCGCTTCGAGACTACCTAGCCGAAGAAGGAACCTTGATGGCCTATGGCGATGAACAGGTCTTCATAGTTGCTTTTTATTCCCTAGTTGCTTTTTATTCCATAGTTAAGAAGGCGGACGATCCTATATGCCATGCTTGTACGCCTTCGAAGGAAAGGAAAATCATCGCAACGGTTCAAACGGCGAGCAGACTAAAGAGATAAGTTCTCTTTCTTTTTCTTTTCTTTTCTTTTTGTAGAATAAATACAACTTCTCCATATTCTTTTCTTCCGACCCATTGTAAATACCATACCATCCATTGTAAATACCACTACTAATAATAAAAATAAAAGCTTTAGAGTATAACTTGCTTAACGCTTCATCGCAGTCCCTCCCTGAGGATCACGACCCGCATAGCCCTGCTACCGCGGATTAGAACTGATTCCTCGCACGATCTATTCTTAATCTAATATTCTAATTTTTGTGTGCAGGAAATATCAGTCAACAAATTGGCGCCGTTGCCGGGGAGGGACGGTAAGTTATCTCTAAAACAAAAAAATTTAATTTTTAACTAATTTTTTATTCTTTTCTGTTTGCAGGTTTGGAGAACAGGAAACAGAAACTTATCGCAGCAGTGGACATATAGCTATCCTGTGCCTCTGCCCTCGAAGGCAGAGCACAAGGACCTGCAACTTTGCCGCGGAAACGCGGCCAGAGCCGCGGATCCGCGGCAATTGCAGTGAATTACTCACTGAAATTTTTTGCAGGTCTCTGTAAATAAAATTCTGCTTATTGATATATTCTTTTTTGTTCTGTGATACACCTGTAAATTGCTAATAATTCAACAGTAAATTATTGGTTGTTAAAAATAAAAATTTGATTAGACGTTTGCATATTAGGCACGTGTCTTTTCAATTATTTTTATTTACTGTTGAAGAGTGCTGGAGGAGCAAGGTACGTACGCATTGCATGTAGAATAGGATTCATCTCTTGGTTGATTTTCTGCTTTGAGTGATTCTTATCTATTTATCTTGTACACTTGCACTAATTCATCTTAAGGGCATAACCCATTAACAAGATAAGGTGGGGATTTCATCACCCTTCCTTAGCCCAAAAATCATATCCCGAGCACTCACTAACCCAAGCCTAACTTAAAAATTAGTAGACGTTGGCCCTAGGGACATCTCGGACTCAATTAGGAGATTATCCTAAGGGGGAACGGTGTTGGAAGTTGACTCCTGCCAAATCAGTGTCTAGGAAGGGGATTGAGGGCCGAAAGCCCGAAGTGTGGTGGTTATTTAATTAAGGAACGTCTTTGACGGAAAACCTCCCACCACTCTTGCCCCGACCTGGCTGATTAACTTGTGGTCAAAGTCTACACCCTACCTCCCGTGGACAGTCTAACCAGTTAGGAGTCGTCTAGGTCATAGGTCTACCCTAACTTAGGTTAGAATTTTTCTTTTTGTTTGTTGTGTTTGTGTTGGTGTGATATGGCATATAAGAATAATTCCAATTTTAATCCATATTACACCCCTAACTATTATTCGGATATTACCAACCCGGCATACCCTAACTTTGACCAATCTAGTGTGCCGGAATGGTCTTATCCGAATGAATATAACCCACACCCCCCATCTTATGACTATAATTTCCATAATAATTTCAACTCGTCACAGAGTTCATGGGGTTTCGAGTCCCCCGAGTCTAATTCTCAACCAAATTGTCCTCCATATCCATCTAGTCCACATTCTTTCAATGATTTATACTTAGATCCACCAATTCATAATAGACTACCATCTATTGGGGAAATGATAAGTATGCATAAGTCCAAGCAACAATCACCATCAATCTTAGATAGGATGATGCGTGAGTCCACCAACTCACAATTTCATCATGATGACACTTCATCTTTTCAAGACCAATCAGAACAAGATGATCCTATCGACTATAAAGAGATGCTAGCTGCCATGACTGAGGCTCAATTAGCCCGTGATCATGACATAGATTTGATGGTTCAAGCTTTACATGCTCACAGTTCGGCCGTTTCTGCTTTCATTGACCACTCACTTAGAGCCGACGAACCAAGTTGCTGTGGACAACAAGATTCTAATTCAGTACCATCATGTGAACTTGCCGAAACTCCAATTCTTGATAATTTGGCAAGTTTTTCCTTTCCTGAATTAGAACTTGAGCTTGAAAATGATCATGATCTTCCACTTGATGATTCAATTTTATTTCCTGATCCAATAATGACTCCAGTGTCTCCACCTGATTTCACTTATCCCGAGTCAACATTGGATCCTATTCCAATTCATTATGAAATTGAATCACCCATTTTAGATGATCATATTGAACTTGACCTAGATTCTCACAATCTCATTACTTCTGAAATTGATTGTACAATTCTGACGGACGATGTTGACCTTAGTTTTGAAGAATTGTATGGCGATGAGCTAGAATTCCTTAATATTGGAAGTAAAGAGATA
Organism: Agave tequilana; assembly: GCA_038442645.1. Classification (NCBI taxonomy): domain Eukaryota; kingdom Viridiplantae; phylum Streptophyta; class Magnoliopsida; order Asparagales; family Asparagaceae; genus Agave; species Agave tequilana. Next base: position 51,918 of record JAVJIF010019144.1, on the reverse strand, counting down.
TCATCCATATTAGGTCACATTCCATTGTGGGAAGAAGATTGTGGACTTGAGTTTCAATTTCTTGACTTGGACCCAATTCTTGAACCTAGCCCGACTCCTGAGCCCTTACTTGATTTGAGCATCTTCCCTGAGTCGGTATTCGTTCCCGCACCTATAATGTCCAAGTCAATAATTCCATCCTTTCATTCTCCATTTTGGGACAAGGAGGTTGAGACAATTAACTCTGAAACTTATTATGAAATTTGGAAATTCGATGGGGTGGAAATTTTTAAAAATAATTATACATATATTTTTGTGGGTTATGTAAGGAAAGTTTCTGGTGGGTTCCACCAAATTATCTGTTATCTTGATTGGGCCGCATTTCGTGGACCAATTAGACCACCTCCGGAACCACCACCCTAAGGTAACTTCCGCCTTCCCTTGTTCTGTTTCATGCATATATGCATTCATTCATACATTGAGGACAATGCATGAGATAAGTGTGGGGGTGGGCTTTACTAACATACTAACATAAGTAGACACTAACAAAATTTGCTAATAAAAAAAAATTTAAAAAAAAAATGTTATAAAAAGAACAGTATTTTGACTTATTTTTTGAAAGAAACCTAAGTTAGTTTTAAGGATTAGGAAAATCATGATTAGGATTTCTAAAAACTTGGTCAAAATAAATAAATTGTTTAATTTTTAGGTATAGGAGAGAAATTGAATAAATAATTAGTCTTGATTTTTACCTTAATGAAATGTGCATACCAAATGCATATCTAGGATTCTAAGACAAAGACCTTGTGCCTCATAAAAAAAAAAGAAAAAAAAATATTTTTTGAAAGAAACCTAAGTTAGTTTTAAGGATTAGGAAAATCATGATTAGGATTTCTAAAAACTTGGTCAAAATAAATAAATTGTTTAATTTTTAGGTATATGAGAGAAATTGAATAAATAATTAGTCTTGATTTTTACCTTAATGAAATGTGCATACCAAATGCATATCTAGGATTCTAAGACAAAGACCTTGTGCCTCATAAAAAAAAAAGAAAAAAAAATCACCAATTAAGCTGATACATGTGCCTCAAGAAGCATAAGTATTCATGCCTAAAGGTGAATAAATAAAATAAAGTCCTTAGTTTTGGGGCCTAGTTCACTCGAATTTGAGTCCGCGGGGTGTTTTCTCACCTGGTGCCCTAAGACCGACCGGTTTGGGAGTCACCGATTTTAAAGTTCGCTACATGGGTGGATTAGAAAGTCCGAGGGAACTAAGGAAAAATTACTTATATGTATTAACATATCTAATAATCAATTAGTTAGGTATGAGGGCCTCAAGAAGCCTTGATACTTATACGAAAGAAAATTAGATGAGTTATACATGCCAAAAAAATATATATATATATATATTAACACATCTAATAGTCAATTAGTTAGGTATGAGGGCCTCAAGAAGCCTTGATACTTACACGAAAGAAAATTAGATGATGTTATAAAAATAATAATGAGGCATGAGAGTCCAAGTTAAGGAATTCCTAGATTCACAAGGGTGCATATGATTTTTGGTAACGAAAAAGACTATATTAGAAATTCAATTTTAATCCTTACCTAAAATGAATAACAATTGACTTTATAAAGACTAGGTTTGAAGAATGAATAAAAATGAGGATCCTAAAACTTATAGACTACTTAGTCTCTTCAATAATAATTTAAATATTTTCCTTTTTATGGATTTTGTGGGTGCAATCCGCTGAAAACCCTCACGAGACAACACTCGTCCTCTAGGGTAACCTAGGGGTTTAACGGCTTGTTGCACATGCTAAGTGCAACCGTGATTCCTACGAAAGTGAGTTAGGTTAGATTAACTTTTTCTTTTCTTTGTTTTTACTCGAGGACGAGCAAAAAGATAAGTGTGGGGGTGTGATTGGTAGTCAAAAGTGCATTTTTATCATCATATTTACCATCACATTTTCATATTTATTCATTTAATTCTGCACATTTATTAATAATTTGTAATTTATTGTGTGCAGGCCTCGAATTGTTATTTTAGCAATAAATAAAGCCTAAAGAGCCCAAAAGCCCAGATCCAAGCCCATGTTTGAAGCCCAGGTGAAAAAGCGCAAATACAAAGAGTCAAAATGCAAATACAAGGGCTGAAAGTTGCAAATATCAGAGATTAGGGAAGGATAGACTTCTATCCAACCCTAAACACCTGCAGGATGAGAATAAAAGGCCAAGATAAGAAGAAAATTCGTGGGAGGAAGATTTGAAGAAATCTGGATTAAGGGTAACTTGATTACCAAGTTATCTCGAAAATCCAGATTAAAAGGCCAGGATCACACTTCTAGAAGCAGGAGCCCAGAGGAACGGACCAGGAGAAGCCACGCGCCAAAGCGCGTGGCCAGAAGCCACTAAAGTGCCGCGGACCCGCGGCAAAAGCCGCGTTTCCGCGGCAATCCTAGCTTATCCAGAGAGCAGATTTTGTGGTGATGTTTATCCGGGACTCTGTGGCATTCTGCATCTATAAATAGCACCTGCATTGCAACGTAAAGAGGTCCAGCGTCCAGCAAAGGGCCAAAGTTCAGATTTTTAGGGTTTTTCCTCTTTCTTCTAGGTTAGGTTTTCTTTTTGTTTATCTTTTGTAAATTCTGAGAGTGGAGGAAGCTTTCATGGAGGAAAGAGTCCATGCTTGTACTGAGGTGACAGCGGTGTAAGCCAACTCTTCTTCAATTGTTAATGAAATCCATTCAAAGGTTTGTTTTTGTTATGTTTATTTGTTCATCTCTTCTATTTAATGTTGTGTTCTTGTTCTCTCTGTTTTTGTTCTCTACATTGTTTCTTTCTCTAACGTCTTGCTCTCCATGAGAACCAATCGCTTCGAGACTACCTAGCCGAAGAAGGAACCTTGATGGCCTATGGCGATGAACAGGTCTTCATAGTTGCTTTTTATTCCCTAGTTGCTTTTTATTCCATAGTTAAGAAGGCGGACGATCCTATATGCCATGCTTGTACGCCTTCGAAGGAAAGGAAAATCATCGCAACGGTTCAAACGGCGAGCAGACTAAAGAGATAAGTTCTCTTTCTTTTTCTTTTCTTTTCTTTTTGTAGAATAAATACAACTTCTCCATATTCTTTTCTTCCGACCCATTGTAAATACCATACCATCCATTGTAAATACCACTACTAATAATAAAAATAAAAGCTTTAGAGTATAACTTGCTTAACGCTTCCATCGCAGTCCCTCCCTGAGGATCACGACCCGCATAGCCCTGCTACCGCGGATTAGAACTGATTCCTCGCACGATCTATTCTTAATCTAATATTCTAATTTTTGTGTGCAGGAAATATCAGTCAACATCTACCACAACCCTATTGCAAATTAAAGAGCTTGATCTTCATCTTAAGATTGATATGATTCACCCTAGGTTATTACAAATATATCAAGCAAGAAAAATTAATACACGATTCTAACTAAGTTGCATTATTCAAAAACCAACTATGGTTCATCCTAACATCTAGGTACAGCCTAATAGAAGACTAATCTCAAATTTATGCTGTCCTAGTTCTTAAGTTTGAAGTCATGAAAAGTTCTTTTAACATGCAACCTAGATTAAGAATTTTAAGTATTTTTTAATCTTCTAGAATTAGTTGCCTTTAAACCTAGGATTTCTAGAGATGTTCATTAATCAGATCAAGTTTTAATTGCTCTAGGGTTGCTTTAAGAATCTCAGCAAACCACTAAGAGGATTAGTTCTTCATCATTATTTTTTTTCTTTTCAAATTATTTATATTTTTTTTTATTTTTTATTTAATGAGAAAGATTGCAAAATAAAGAAAAAGAAAGCAAGAAGAGATCACAGATTGAAAATCAAAGAGATCACAAAAAAAATAAAATTTACAGAAATTAAAAGAGAACAAAAGAGTGACCTTTATTTCAGATGAATCTTGGTTACACAATCGTCTCCTTCTTCTCCACAACGAGCATGAAATAAAAATTACAACTTTAAATAAAAGTGGCTAAAGAAAACCCTAATCGTCTCTGGATGCCCCTCTCTGCTGCACCTGCAGAGATATTTATAGTGCAGAATGTAGAGGAGTCCCGGATGAAGTCGCCAACGAAATCTGGTAGCCTGACTCATCCACTTTGCCGCAAAAACCCAAGTTTTGCCGCGGATTTGCGGCAATTTAGTGACGTCTGGCCACGCGCTTTGGCGCGTGGCCTCTCCTGGTCCGTCCATGTGGGATTTTGCTTCTGGAATATGTATCCTGGCCTTTTAATCTGGATTTTCGAGATAACTTGGTAATCAAGTTACCCTTAATCCAGATTTCTTTAAATCCTCTTTCCATGAAATTCTTCTTTATCTTGGGTTTTTATCCTCATCTGCAAGTGTTTAGGGTTGGATAGAAGTCTATCCTTCCCTTATCTCTGATATTTGCAATTTTTAGCCCTTGTATTTGCATTTTGACTCTTTGTATTTGCGCTTTTTCATCTGGGCTTCAAACATGGGCTTGGATCTGGGCTTTTGGGCTCTTTAAGCTTTATTTCTTATTAAAATAATAATTCGAGGCCTGCACACAATAAATTACAAATTATTAATAAATGTGCAGAATTAAATTAATAAATATGAAAATGTGATGGTAAATATGATGATAAAAATGCACTTTTCACTACCAATCATCACCGTCTTCGTGGACTCGGGCCGGCTAAGTGCGAATAGGCTAAAAAAAATGTAGAAGGGGTAAGCATATAAACAAGTTTTTTTTTTGTTTATTTATTTGTTGTGGTTTGGTGTATGACGGGCAAAAAGAGTCAGCACACTATCATCCGGAGTCATGGGCTCAGTGGTCAAGAAGGGCTTCAGTCTTTGCCCATTGACTTTGAATTCCGTGTTGTTCTTAGGGTCTGCAATAAGCACAGCACCATGTGGGAAAACAGTGCGCACAATGACGGTCCTGACCAACGAGTTTCAGCTTCCCCGTGAAAACATGAAGCCTAGAGTTTATAGCAGAACCCTATCTCCCGGTGCAAAGTTTTTCCGGGTTATGATTTGGTCATGGAAAAGTTTAGTTCTGCTCTTGGTGATTCGGGCATTCTCATAGGCTTCATTTCGTATCTCCTTTAATTCTGAAATCTGCAGTTTCCTAAGTTTACCGGCCTTGGTCAGATCAAAGTTGAGTTGCTTAATTGCCCAGAGGACCGGTGTTCTAACTCTACTGGCAGATGACAGGCTTTTCCAAACACGATTCTATAAGGAGACATCCCCAGAACTGTTTTAAAAGCAGTGCGGTAAGCCCACAATGCATCATTGAGCTTAACCGACCAATCCTTTCGGTTTTGTCCGACAATCTTTTCCAGAATGAGCTTGATCTGTCGGTTGGTGACTTCGACCTGCCCATTTGTCTGGGGATGATACATAGTTGATAACTTGTGATTGATGGAATATTTTCGCATCAGAGTTTCAAAAACTCTGTTGCAGAAATGTGATCCATTATCACTAATTATCGCTCTGGGGGTGCCAAATCGGGAGAAGATGTTCTCTTTGAGAAATTTGACAACCACTTTGTTGTCATTCGTCTTAGTTGGCACAGCTTCTACCCACTTAGAGACATAATCTACAGCAACCAAAATGAATTGGTTGCCGAAGGAACTGGGAAATGGCCCCATGAAATCAATACCCCAAACATCAAAAATTTCCACTTCAAGGATCGGGTTTAGGGGCATCATGTCTCTTCTTGAAATCTTCCCAATTTTTTGACAATTTGCGCATGACTTGAAAAAATGATATGAGTCTTTGAACAAAGTAGGCCAGTAGAACCTACTTTGTAGAACCTTTTCTGCAGTCTTGCGGGGACCGAAGTGTCCTCCGCATGAAAGGTCAGGGCAAAAGCTGAGCACACTCCTCTGTTCCTCCTCGGGTATGCATCATCTAATGATTTGGTCAGGATAATACTTAAAATGATACGGTTCTTCCCAGAAGAAGTACCGTACTTGGGCAAAGAAGCGGTATTGGTCTTGCTTTGTCCAGTCAGCGGGTAATTGTCCCGTGGCCAGGTAATTAATGATGTCAGCATACCAGGGTTCCTTAAGAATGGCTAGGATGTGCTCCTCTGGGAAATCCTCATTGATCGGAGCTTGGATGGTTGGTGCATTCGGAATTCGTGAGAGATGATCAGCAACCACATTTTTTATACCTCTTTTATCCCAGATTTCTAAGTCAAATTCTTGAAGCAAAAGGATCCACCGAATCAGTCAGGCTTTTGCTTCCTTCTTGGTCATGAGGTATTTCAGAGCCGAGTGATCCGTAAAAATCACCGTTTTCGAACCTAACAAGTAAGGCCGGAACTTTTCTAACGCAAAGACAACGGCAAAGAATTCCTTCTCAGTCGTTGTATAGTTCTGTTGGGCGTCATTCAAAGTCCTACTTGAGTAATAAATCATGTGCTGCCTATTGTCTATGCGCTGTCTTAGACAGCACCAATAGCAAAATCAGATGCATCACACATGATTTCAAATGGCTGGGTCCAATTAGGAGCAGAAATGATAGGCGTAGAGATAAGTTCTTGCTTAAGCTTCCCCCATGATTTAAAACACTCATCGTTGAAATCAAAGGGCACGTCCTTAGCGAGCAGGTTGGTAAGGGCCTCGCGATTTTGCTAAAGTCCTTAATGAACCGTTGATAGAACCCAGCATGCCCTAAAAAGGATCTAATATCCTTGATGCTTTTGGGTGGTGGAAGCTTAGCAATTACTTCTACCTTAGCCTTATCCACTTCTATGCCTCTCCTCGAAATCTCATGGCCCAAGACAATCCCCTGTCTCACCATAAAGTGACATTTTTCCCAGTTTAGAGTTAGGTTCTTCTCAATGCATCTTTGTAGCACTAACTCTAAGTGATGAAGACACTGATCAAATGAATCTCCGTAGATGGAGAAGTCATCCATGAAAATCTCAAGAAAATGTAGCCTTAACTGCCTCTTGCATGAGAGGGTTAAGCCTGCGTTGTGGGTCCCTCCTAAGGGTTGCTTCATCGACTAAATGGATTCTGTGTTGTACTATGGCTGGACTTATTCCCTTGATGTCCTTCATCGACCATCCAATGGCTTCCCTATGTCTTTTCAGAATAGACATTAAGCTGTCCTCTTGTTGCTCAGTCAGGTGTGATGCTATGATGACTGGCAAGGTGTCCTTTCCGCCCAGGTAGGCGTACTTGAGGTATTCAGGCAGGGCTTTTAGCTTTAGGGAAGGTGTTTCTTCATTAGAGGCAATCTCTGAGCTTTCAATCCTAGGATGGGGTACACTGGGGCTTGATGCCCAATCCACTGCTGAATCTACGATCTGGTCTAGATTAAATCCTCAGCCTCCAGATCAAACTCTACCTCAGTTTCTGTCTCCATACTTTCCTCATGCTCACTGGTCAGGTTTTCAATAAAATTGACCTCAAACGTCTGATCATTGACATCCCTAGGTTGTCTTCCAAGATTAAAGACATTGACTTCCTTCGTCATGTCTCCAAAAGTCAATCGCATGGACCCGTTTCTACAATTGATTATAGCATTGGCTGTAGCAAGGAATGGGCGCCCTAAGATGACGGGAGTTTAAGACCTAAGATTGGACACAAGTTGGGTCTCAAGCACAATGAAGTCAACGGGGTAAATGAAATCCCCGACCCGGATGAGGACGTCTGTGATTTCCCCCTTCGGGATCTTCACAGATCGGTCAGCTAGCTGAATGGTGACTCGAGTTGGGCTTAGCTCGTCCAACCCAAATTGCTGGTATACTGAGAGAGGTAGCAAGTTGATACTTGCTCCCAGGTCAAGAAGCGCTCTACTGATTTCGGTCTGCCCTATGGTGCAGGAGATGGTGGGACATCTGGGATCCTTGTATTTCACCGGAATGGGACCAGACAGAATTTCGCTTATATTAGTAGCCAAGAAGACTTTCTTGGGCACATTGGTCTTTCTCTTCTTTGTACACATATCCTTAAGAAATTTGGCATAAGCCGGGACTTGTTAGATAGCGTCAAGAAGTGGCACATTCAATTTGACCTGGTTGAACATCTCTAGCATTTTCTCCATGTGCATATTTTTATTGTTGTTCCTAAGCCATTGGGAAAGGGTGCTACAGGCTTATGAACTTATTCAGCAGCTTTGTCCTCGTCAGATGTTTGTGGAGTGGATTGGGAGGAACTAGCAGAGATGGAGGCAAGAGTGGGATCAGGATGGACTGGACTTTTCTGTTGGTAAACCTGGTTGTCTACCTTCTTTCCAGATCGCAGTGTGTGAACAGCATTACACTGGTTAATCGATGGATCCTGAATTTCATATGCTTGATTGGAGGTTTTTGGGTTAACTAATGGCTGACTAGGCAAAGTACCCTTAGGTCTTTCACTTAGGGAGCTAGCTAACTGGCTCATCTGCATTTCCAATCTCGATATGGCCTGTGAATGACTGTTCAGAGTTTGTCCCTGGTTTTGCATAAAAGCGGTTTGGGACTTTATGAAAGCCTCTATGCTCTCCTCCAATTTACTGATTTTCTTTTCCATTGGTGAGCCTTGGGAGGGGGAAGCTGGGGCTTGACTGGGAAAAGTTGGTGGAGGAGTAGGATGGTGAAAGTTGTTGGAAAAATTAGGCCTGGAAGGATTGTTTTGGGCCCAGGAGAAATTGGGGTGATTCTCCAGCCGGGATTGTAGGTCTGTGAGTAAGGGTTGTGAGGCGGCCGTGAGTAAGCCGCGTTCATGTGTTCCGGTGGCACTTGCTGGGCATGGAAAACAGGGCACTCTTCAAAGACATGGTTTTGTACCTGACAATATGAACAACCCGGATTGTGAATTGGTGGTGGGTTGATCTGGTTGACACTGGCAGGCTCTTTTATTTCCAGTGCCTCTGCCTCGGCAGCTATGCATGATTCTAGAGATAGGAGCCCTCCTCTTGAAGCTATAGATTGTGAATTCTTAGGTTTTTCTGAGGCTGGCTCCCATTGCAGGGTTTTCTCCGCTAAATCCTCAAATAAATCCCAACCCTGATTCTCATCCTTCTGCAAGAACCCTCCCTGACACATCGTTTCTTACAGGGTCTTAGTCTAATAATCTAGACCATCGTAGAGAATCTGGCATTGACGCCATTTCTCCACGCCATGATGAGGGCACTGAGCGAGGAGATCTTTGAATCGCTCAAAGTATCTCCAAAATGGTTCGCTCGGGTTTTGCTTAAACTGCATGATGTTCTTCCTAATGAGGGCAGTCTTGTGAATGGGGTAGAATTTCTTCAAGAAAGCCTTGACGAAATCATCCCAGGTCATGACTGAATCTGCTGCCAAGCTGTACAACCATTTCTTAGCTAGGTCCTTTAGGGGAAAAGGGATGAAACATAACCTAACGGTATTGTCTCCTAGCTGGGGTATACGCATCATGAGGCATACGTCTTCAAATTCCCTAACAAAGAAGTATGCGTCCTCTGATTCTAAACCATGAAATTTGGGAAGAGTGTTAATGAATTGGGGCTTTAACTCAAAATTATTGTCGTTTGCTTCAGGAAGTTTTATGCAAGATGAAAGTGAAGTTCTGATCGGGTAAAATCTATCCTGAAGTGATGCCATCACTGGTTCTGGATGCAATGGTAGAGAAGTGTTTCTTGTTAATCTAGAAGTTGACGGATCTCTCACTCACTCTTGCATGCAGCACACCACAACCAACGTGAAGACAACAAACAATCGAAAAAAAACTAAAAACAAACAAAAGAAAGAAAAACAACCACAAGTCTTAATCTAAGGTACCTGGACCTAGACGACTCCTAACTGGTCGATTCTCCGGGGAAGGTTGTTGCAGGAACTCGACTACAAACTAATCGGCCAGGAAAGGGCAAAGCTCGGGGGGAGGTATCCGGGCAGAGCCACGGGCCTAATTATGCCAAACCACGGAGCTTTCGAGGCTTTACCTCTCAATCCACTTTCCTTAGACACCGATTTTGCAGGAGTATAGTTCTTACAATTTCCAACCTCGGTTAATCTCTTAGTGAGTCTGAGATGTCCCTAGGGCCAATGTCTATTGATTTTTAGTTAAGGCTTGGAAAAATGTGAGTGTACTTGGAGATGGTTTTTGGGCTAAGGAAGGGTGATGAAATCCCCACCTTATCTTGTTTATTTGGGTTTTACCCTTAAAGTCAATTGTGCAAGTGTGAAGTTTATTCACAACAAGGTAACACTCAAAGCGGTAAATCACTTCAAAATGTTGGTCCTATTCTATATGAATGCACACGTACCTTGTCTCCAGCACTCTTCAACAGAAATTAAAATGAATTGAAATAGACACGTGCCCTAAATGCAAAAGTCTAATCCAAATTTCAATTTAGCAACAAGTGAATTTCTGTTGAATTTATTATACATGCATAAAGGTGAAGCATCCAAGGAAACTAAAAATTAAGAAAGCAAATTTTTTTTTTAGCGGCTTTCGGCAAACCTACAAACGAGTTTGTTAGTACTTCAATCGGAAAAACTCGCTTTTACACGAATTTTTCCGAGGCCAAATGAATCCTCGCGCAATGTCCTTGGCCTCCTTTTTCGCTTCCCGTGATAGTGAGCTCCTTGGTACCTCTCCTACACACAAAAATAAAGAACAATCTTTAGTAGTGAACAATAAAGCCGTTCCCTCCCCGGCAACGGCGCCAAAATTTGATCGGCAAAAAGCATGTACTAAAATAAGAGAAGGAAGTGTGGGTTGATGTTACTGCTTTTGCGATTCTTCCGTAGTAGCGAAGTGGCTATACGGGTCGTATCCACAAGGAAGGAGAGCGATGGAAGCTTGATGCGGCTTTAAAGTTCAAAAAGAAAGAAAGTTCTTGTTTCCAAATAAAGAATTGAAAAGTGAAAACAAGTTGTTTGAAGAATTATTAGAAAATATTTTGGTGGTTTGTAAAAGTGAGTTTTTCTTAATGGTAAAGGTGTATGGCTAACTTTCTACTAAGTGTTCCCACTAATCCCTAACTTCTTGAAGATGTAGCCTCACGATGGATCATAGGCAAGCACAACCCTTATGCGTTGGAACTATTCATGTGGAAATTGAGTGAAAGTTCTTCCTATAACTTAGCTTTACACGGCAAAAACTCGGACATTCCCATATCAAGATCCATTAGAAGGCGAGAATACGGAAAGACATGAGTGCACTAATGGTATCGGCAAAGTTAAAAGGAAAGTCTCTAACTTACAACAACAAGCAAAGTACAAAACCCATAGATCATCAAAAAAAACATTTAAGTATGAAATATAAGAAAGTAAACACTTGTAGGAAGTTAGAGTTAGAACCCTTATCTTAAGATGTCATAGCTCTCGTTTGCACAAGGCTTGTTTGACACTATTGACTCATTCAGGTTATCAATCAAGAAGTTAGAAATTAGTGGGTTAGTAGTTAGTTAGCCATGCTATAGAAAAGTTAGTTAGCCATAAAAGTAAAAGAAACAACAAAAGAAAAGAAGTGGAGAAGAAGGAAGTTACACTACAACAAGAAACAACAAAAGGAAGAAGTAAAGAGCAAGAAGTTTACACTACAACAATGAAGTAAAACTAAAGGAAAGCACAAGTAAATTGAAAGAAGGAAGAGAAGTAGTACTTGTATTAGCTTGTCACCCTTTAAATACAACACTTACACACTCTCTCTCTCTCTTTCACTCTAATGGCTAAAACAACAACTAGAAGAAGAACAACTACAACAACTACTAACCTAAAAATAAGATTACAAAAACTTGCTAAAACTCTGGATCTGCCCCAACTGAAGACCCCTGGGGGGTTTTTATAGGCACCAGGGCAAAGGGGGCCACGTGAACAACACGTGGCCCAAAACGCTAGCGCGCGCGCCCAAAGGGCCGCGGAAATGCGGCCTGGGCCGCGTTTGTCCACCTAACCTCCTGGATTTGTGATTTGATGCCCTAGTCTGACAAAATCTTCAATCTAAAGTCAATGGCTACTTGGTAGGCTTTTAATCACCAATTAAATGGTGATTTAGGTCTTTTTCTTCATTTGCACACCATGGACCTAGAATCAAGCAAGCAAGGTTTTATTAGCAAAATTTTACATGAAGTAAATATGAGAATGTGATGAAAATTATGCAAAATTAGAGACTAATCAGTATCCGTGCCTAAGCAACGGGCCTAATTATGCTAAACCACCAGCCTTCGGGGTTTTGCCCCTCAATCCCCAACCTTAGACACCGATTTGGCAAGAGTCAACTTCTAATAACTTTTCCCTTAGATCAATTCCTATTTGAGTCCGAGATGTCCCTAAGGCCAAGTCTACTTAGTTTTATGTTAGGCTGGGTTAGTGAGTGAGGAGATGATTTTTGGGCTAAAAAAGGTAATGACTTTCCCACCTTATCTTGTTTAAGGATATGCCCTTAGTCTTTTTAGTGCAGTGTACAAGTATAAAGCAAAATGTAATATTCAAGCAGTATGACTCACTCAAAATATGTTTCCTAAATTATATGCAATGCATACATACCTTTGCTCCAACACTCTTCAACAGTAATGTAAAGAAAGGAAATAGATAGATGCCCTAAGATGCATGAGTCTAAACATTTTTTAACATTTACAAAGCAACAAGTTACTGTTAATTAGAAATATGTACAGAGTGAGTTAACAGATAAGCTAATAACTGCATAGAGTTAATCTCTATAAAGCAACCTGCAATAGATTATAGTTAGTAGTTCATCACAGTTGTGGCTCTGATGCTCTGCCTTCATGTTGATCATACTTTTCAATTCAGCCGTCTGATAAGCCATATTCAATGATCAACATGATAACAAGTTGCAGGTCAGAATTGAATTTCTATGGATAAGTCAAAACAAGTTTAGAGATAAGAGGAGAATTCAAATTCAGAAATATTTTTCTCCTCCTATTTACATACGCTTCATATCCCTCTGGTTTTCTCCTATAAATACTCCTGCAGAGCAACAGAGGAAGGGCAGATCTCAGAAGCTTAAGTCTAGAGTTTCTTTTAGATCCTCTTTCTTTCTGAATTTACTTGTATTTTTTTAGTTTTTATTTTTTTACTTTGAAAAGGAGTTGAAGAAAGGATAAGGCTTTGTACTGAGTTAGTGATAGATTCAATAAAGGTCATTATTCTTTTTTCAATCTCTTTGCTATTTTAATTTGTGTATCTTTTATTCTAGTTTCATCTCTTTTATGCAATCTTTAAATACCATGCAAAATTTCACCATAATTATATGTAACTAATTTTTTAGTAGCTTGCTAATCTCTCCACCAACTAAAACCTAGATCTATGAAGATAAATTGATTGAACTCTATGCATGTTAAAAACCTTAGGGTAAATTTCTTGAAGATTAGTCATGAATTGAGTTAAACTAACTTTAGGGTATACTATTTAATAATTATTCTTGGTTTATACTTAGATGCATTGATGGTTTAAAGTTAACACTGATTTTCTTAAACTATACTTTGGGACTTTGATAAACCAATGCTTAGTTTTATCTAGTGTACTGCCAACAGGGTTTAATCTCTTTCTTACTTTTCTTTCTTGGATTTGAAGCAATAATCTAGGGTTAATCTTTATATGTTCAACATGATATTTATTCTTGATAGACTAGTGTTTGGTTGTGGTAGATGATTAGTTAACTATGCTTGTTCTTTCTATTTAAAATATTTGCTAACAATCATAATTTCTTAATTTCTTCTTTTACAAGCTAATTGTTAGAGAATTCGTTTCAAAAAGCTTCCATCGCATCCTTCCCTGTGGATCGACCCGTCTAGCCCTTACTACACGGTTACATTGAGACGAGACTAAAAACTTTCTAACTTTAACTCTTTCTTTATTTTTCCGTCTCAATTAAAATTTTGGCGTTGTCGGGGAGTCCAAGTTAAAGAGGCATAGGAGTCCAAGTTAAAGAATCCCTAGTAAAGATTCACATTCACGAGGATGCGTATGACTTAGGGTAACAAAAGAGACTATCTAAAACTTCAATTTTAATCCTTACCTAAAATTGATAACAAATTATTGTATAAAGACTAAGTTTAAGAATAAATAAAAATGATAATCCTAAAACTTATAGAGTGCTTAGTTTCTTCAAATATATTTCAAATATTTCTTTCCTTTTTCAAAATAAAAAAATTAATTACATTTTCTTCTTTTATGGATTTTGTGCGTGTAATCTAATAAAAACCCTCATGAGACAACACTCGTCCTCTAGGGGTAACCTAGAGCTTTAACGGCTTGTTGCACGTACGAAGTGTAACCGTGATTCCTGAGAAAGTGAGTTAGGATAGGTTAGTTTTTCTTTTCTTTTCCTTTTTCTTTTTATTTTAACTCGAGGACGAGCAAAAAGATAAGTATAGGGATGTGATAGGCAGTCAAAAGTGCATATTTATCATCATATTTTCCTACTTATTCTTCTATAAAGCACTGTTACATAATGTTTTATTATTTAATGTTGTGCAGGCCTGGAGTAATTAAAAGATAAATAAAAGAAGCTCAATTGAAGCCCAAAAAGCCTATAGCCCACATGCATGATTATTTTAGTAATTTAAAAGCTTTTATCTTATCTAACCTAATCTAAATTTGAATTTTTAATTATTAATTTAAAATCTAAGGGAGGAGGAGAAAGGATAAGTAGGACTCCTAATTGTTATTCAAATCAAGAGGAGAAGAAGGATAGAATAAGATGGATTCTTATCCTAATTAAAGTCAGAGGTGGACTTCTACTTGAACCTAACTGCTTGCACTGCAAGATAAAGATAAAGGGAAGAAAGGCTTGAAGATAAAGATAAAGGACCAAATCCTTTTCAAATTTAGATTTTTGATAACTTGCTTCACAAGTTATCCCGAATTCTCAAGATCGAGGATTAGGATGCAGAATCCAAGAGGAGGCGCCCAGACGGACGGACCAGAAGAGGCCACGCGAGAAAGCACGTGGCCATTGGCCACGCTTTTGCCGCGGAAACGCGGCTATGGCCGCGTTTCCACGGTCATTTGATAGATCTGGCAACGCGTTTTCGTAGGAGAGTTGTACTGGGACTCTACATCTTAAATCTCCTATGAATACCCCTGAGAGCCACAGAGAGGGGGATCCGAGAAGTAAAAGTCTAGGGTTTTCTTTAGATCCTCTTTCTTTCCGAATTTACATGTATTTTTTGTTTTTTTTTATTTGAAGAAGAAGATTGTGGAAGAAGCAGAAGAGCTTTGCAATTGGCCGGTGACATCCAATAAAAAGGTTCTTTATTCTTTTTTTCTCTTCTTGCTTTGCAATTCAATTTAGTTTTCTACTTTAGCTTATTGGGTTTTTCTTCTTTTAATTTTAATGCAACTTTTCTTATTCAAAATAAAAATTGAAATAAAAATAAAAATATGAATAACTAATTAAACTTATAGTTTACTAATCTCTCGATCAAGCCTAGTTTAGTTTAAAAGATGAACTGATTGGCACTATTCTTATTAGAAACCCTAAGATTAAATTGGTGTTCTTGAAGATGAATCAATAATTAAGTTTAACCAATTTGGGTTACACTTTTTAAATGGTTATTCATGGTTCATATTTAAATACTTTAATAACATAATTTTAAGTGGACTTTTCTTATGCTATGCTTTGAAATTAAGATAAACTATAGTTTAATTTTTATTAATGCAAACTAATTAGGGTTTACAAAAAATAATTAAATAGCTAAAAGGATGTTATCACATTCCCCAAAAAACACCATATCACCCTCAAACCAGTGGGCAGGTAGAAGTCTCAAATAGGCAAGTTAAGCTTATCTTGGAGAAAATTGTGAATCAAAACGGGAAGGACTGGTCCACCAAATTGGTGGATGCCTTATGGGCATATAGGACCGCCTTTAAAGCAATTCTAGGAATGTCTCCTTATAGGTTAGTCTTTGGAAAAGCTTGCCACCTTCCTATTGAATTAGAGCACCGAGCCTTATAGGTAATTAAGCAGGTGAATTTTGATCTAGATAAGGCTGGTACGCTTCAAAAATTGCAAATTTCTGAACTTGAGGAGTTAAGGAACGAGGTGTATGAAAATATCAATATTATGAAAGATAGGGTTAAGGTTTTTCATGATTAGTTCATCATGAGAAAAATTTTTGTCTAAGGACAAAAAGTCTTACTCTATAATTCTAAAATTTACCTTTTTTTAGAAAAGTTGAAATCAAGTTAGACAGGGCCTTTCGTTGCTGAGACTGTGTTTCCACATGGAGCCATAGAGATATACGACCCTAAGAATGGAAATGAATTCAAGGTAAATGGTCAACGTCTGAAACCGTTTTTGGAATCAGTACCAGAAGCAGACATAGCCATGGGGGTTTTTTTGACCCAATGTATCGGTAACTCTACCTCTCTGCCAGTTCATTTCATGCATTTATACATACATGCATACATTGGGGACAATGCATGAGATAAGTATGGGGGAGGGTACTAACGCTTAGCTTTTAAAAAAAATAATTAAATAAATAAATAAAAAATAAAAAATATATATTTATTATTGACTAACTGTAGGTTGCTGTTAATATAACTCACTAACTTTAGGTTAATATTAACTTAACAAAAAATAATATATATTTGAAAAAGGAAACAATATTTGACTTATCTTTTGAAAGAAATCCAAGTTAATCTTAAGAATTAGGAAAATCATGATTAGGATCTCTAAAAACTTGGTCAAAATAAAATAAATTGTTAGATTTTAGGTATAGGAGGAAAAACTGAATAAGTAATTAGTCTTGATTTTTACCTTAATGAAATGTGCATACCGAATACACTTACACATCTATGATTCTAAGACAAAGACTCTTGTGCCTTATAAAAAAATATAATAATATAAATAAAAAATTCACTAATTAAACTGGATACATGTGCCTCAAGAAGCATAAGTATTCACGCCTAAAGGTAATTTTATAAATAAAGTCCTTAGTTTTGTGGCCTAGTTCACTCGAGTCCTTAAGTCTGTGAGGTGTTTTCTCACCCGGTGCCCTAAAACTGACCAGTTTGGGCCACCGACCTTAGGCTCGCTACATGGGTAAATTAGAAAGCCTAAAAAATTAAGAAATATTATCTATATATGTACTAACACATCTAATAGTCAATTAATTAGGTATGAGGGCCTCAAGAAGCCTTGATACTTATATAAAAGAAAATTAGATGAGTTATGCATATTATTAAAAAATAATAATAATAAATATATATACATAAAAAGAAAATAATAATAATAAAGAGGCACAAGGATGCATATGACTTAGGGTAACAAAAGAGACTACTAAAAATTCAATTTTAATCCTTGCCTAAAATTGATAACAAATTATTGTATAAAGACTAAGTTTAAGAATGAATAAAAATAATAATCCTAAAACTTATAGATTTCTTTGTTTTATCAAACATATTTCAAATATTTCTCTCCTTTTTTCAAAATAAAAAAATTAATCACTAACATTTTCTTCTATTATGGATTTTGTGGGAGTAATCCACTGAAAACCCTCACGAGACAACACCCGTCCTCTAGGGGTAATCTAGAGGTTTAACGGCTTATTGCACGTGCTATGTGCAACCGTGATTCCTACGAAAGTGAGTTAGGATAGGTTAGTTTTTCTTTTTTTCCTTTTTCTTTTTATTTTTACTCGAGGACGAGTAAAAAGATAAGTGTGAGGGTGTGATAGGTAGTCAAAAGTGCATATTTATCATCATATTTTTGTACTTATTCTTTTATAAAGAACTGCTACGTAATGTTTTATTGTTTAATATTGTACATGCCTTGAGTAATTAAAAGATAAATAAATGAAGCTCAATTGAAGCCCAAAAAGCCAACAAGCTCACATGCATGATTTATTTTAGTTATTTTAAAGCTTCTAGCTTATCTAACCTAATCTAAACTTGAATTTTAAATTATTAATTTAAAATCTAGGGGACGAGGAGGATGGATAAAGTAGGACTCCTAATTGCTATTCAAATCAAAAAGAGAAGAGGGATAGAATAAGATGAATCCTTATCCTAATTAAAATCAGAGGTGGACTTCTACTTGAACCTGGTTGCTTGTACTACAAGATAAAGATAAAGGGAAGAAAGGCTTGAAGATAAAGATAAAGGACCAACTCCTTTTCAAATTCGGATTTTTTGATAACTTGCTTTTCAAGTTATCCCGAATTCTCAAGATCGAGGATCAGGATGCAGAATCCAAGAGGAGGCGCCCAGACGGACGGACCAAAGGAGGCCACGCGAGAAAAGTGTGGCCATTGGCCATGCTTTTGCCGTGGAAACGCGGCTATGGCCGCGTTTCCGTGGCCATTTGGATAGATCTGGAACGCGTTTTCGTAGGAGAGTTGTACTAGGACTCTACGTCTTAAATCTCTTATAAATACCCTTGCAGAACAATAGAGAGGGGGATCCGAGAAGTAAAAGTCTAGGGTTTACTTTAGATCCTTTTTCTTTCCGAATTTTTTGGTATTTTTCGTTTTTTTTTTTTTTTGGAGAAGAAGATTGTGGAAGAAGCAGAAGAGCTTTGTAATTGGCTGGTGATATCCAGTAAAAAAGTTCTTTATTCTTTTTTTCTCTTCTTGCTTTGCAATTCAATTTAGTTTTCTGCTTTAGCTTATTTGTTTTTTTCTTCTTTAAATTTTAATGCAACTTTTCTTATTCAAAATAAAAATTGAAAATAAAAATATATAAATGAATAACTAATTAAACTTATAGTTTGCTAATCTCTCGATCAACCCTAGTTTAGTTTAAAAGATGAACCGATTGGCATCTATGCTTTTTAAAAACCCTAGGATTAAATTGGTGTTCTTGAAGATGAATCAATAATTAAGTTTAACTAATTTGGGTTGCACGTTTAGTTATTCATGGCTCATATTTAAATACTTTGATAGCATAATTTTAAGTGGACTTTTCTTATGCTATGCTTTGAAATTAAGATGAACCATAGTTTAATTTTTATTAGTGCAAACTAATTAAAATTTACAGAGAACAATTAAAGAGTTAAAAGAATATTATCGCATGCCCCAAAAATCACCTTACTACCCTCAAACAGTGGGCAGGTAGAAGTCTCAAATAGGCAAGATAAGCTTATCTTGGAGAAAACTGTGAATTAAAATAGGAAGGACTTGTCAACCAAATTTGGTGGATGCCTTATGGGCATATAGGACGATCATTAAAACGATTCTAGGAATGTCTTCTTATAGATTAGTCTTTGGAAAAGCTTGCTACCTTCCTGTTGAGTTAGAGCACTGAGCCTTATGGGCAATTAAGCAGCTGAATTTTAATCTAGATAAGGCTGGTGTGCTTCGGAAATTGCAAATTTCTGAACTTGAGGAGTTAAGGAACGAGGCGTATGAAAATGCGAAGATTATGAAAGATAGGGTTAAGGTTTTTCATGATAAGTTCATCGTGAGAAAAATTTTTGTCCAAGGACAAAAAGTCTTACTCTTTAATTCTAGAATTCACCTTTCTTCAGGAAAGTTGAAATCAAGATAGACAGGGCCTTTCGTTGTTAAGACTGTGTTTCCATATGGAGCCATAGAGATATACGACCCTAAGAATGGAAATTAATTCAAGGTAAATGGTCAACGTCTGAAATCATTTTTGGAATCAGTACCGGAAGCAGACACAGTCATAGGTCTTTTTGACCTAATGTATCAGTAACTTTATCTCTCAACCAGTTCATTTCATGCATTTATACATACATGCATACATTGGGGACAATGCATGAGATAAGCATGGGGGAGGGTACTAACGCTTAACCTTTTAAAAAATTAATAAATAATTAAATAAATAATAAAAATAAAAATAAAAAATATATATTTATTATTGACTAACTGTAGGTTGCTGTTAACATAACTCACTAACTTTAGGTTAATATTAACTTAACAAAAAAATAATATATACATATTTGAAAAAGAAAACAATATTTTGACTTATCTTTTGAAAGAAATCCAAGTTAATCTTAAGAATTAGGAAAATCATGATTAGGATTTCTAAAAACTTGGTCAAAAAAAATAAATTGTTAGATTTTTAGGTCTAGAAGGAAAAATTGAATAAGTAATTAGTTTTGATTTGTACCTTAATGAAATGTGCATACCTAATACACTTACACATATAGGATTTTAAGACAAAGAAAAGACTCTTGTGCCTTATAAAAATATAATAATATAAATAAAAAAATTCACTAATTAAGTTGAATACATGTGCCTCAAGAAGTATAAGTATTCACGCCTAAAGGTGATTTTATAAATAAAGTCCTTAGTTTTGTGGCCTAGTTCATTCAAGTCCTTAAGTCCGTAGGGTGTTTTCTCACCTGGTACCCTAAAACCGACCAATTTGGGAGCCACCGACCTTAGGCTCGCTACATAGGTGAATTAGGAAGCCTAAGAAAACTAAGAAATATTATCTATACATGTACTAACACATCTAATAGTCAATAAGTTAGGTATGAAGACCTCAAGAAGTCTCGATACTTATACAAAAGAAAATTAGATGAGTTATACATATTATTAAAATAATAATAATATATATACATAAAAAGAAAAAAATAATTATAAAGAGGCATGAGAGTCCAAGTTAAAGAATCTTTAGTAAAGATTCACATTCACAAGGATGCATATGACTTAGGGTAACAAAAAAACTATCTAAAAATTCAATTTTAATCCTTACCTAAAATTGATAACAAATTATTGTATAAAGACTAAGTTTAAGAATGAATAAATATGATAATCCAAAAATTTATAGATTTCTTAGTTTCTTCAAACATATTTCAAATATTTCTCTCCTTTTTCAAGATAAAAAATTAATCACTAACATTTTCTTCTTTTATGGATTTTGTGGGTGTAATCCACTGAAAACCCTCACGAGACAACACTCGTCCTCTAGGGGTAACCTGAGGTTTAACGGTTTGTTGCACGTGCTAAGTGCAACCGTAATTCCTACGAAAGTGAGTTAGGATAGGTTAGTGTTTTTTCTTTTCCTTTTTCTTTTTATTTTTACTCGAGGACGAGCAAAAAGATAAGTGTGGGGGTGTGATAGGTAGTCAAAAGTGCATATTTATCATCATATTTATCATCATATTTCCCTACTTATTCTTTTATAAATTACTGCTACGTAATGTTTTATTGTTTAATATTGTGCAGGTGTTCGGAAAGGGAGAAGAGTTTACTCAAGTCAGAAATAGAGGGTTTAGAGTCAACCTTCTTTGTTCGATTGTCGCGCTCAAAACTCCGAGAATGTATCAAAATGTTTAATATGCTCCTTCCGAATCACCGTAGTAGCATAAGCTATACGGGTCGATCCTCAGGGAGAGCTCACGATAGAAGCTTTGCGGTCACGAGTCAAAGAGAGAGGGAAAACAAAGATTCTTCTATGTTCAAAAAGAAAAACAACATGAAAAAGAAAAAGAAGAAATTTTTGTGATTTGCTTGTATGGAAAGAAATACCGATGTAAAGAAAATGAAAAAGAACTTTGGAAAGTTGTCTTGCTTAGAGAGAAAACTAGTGAAGGAAACTTTAGGAAAACTTTAGATGGGAAAAGTCATGACTAGATAACTTTACTTACTTGCTAACTTACTAAGCTCATGGGTGATGCATGATTGCCTCATGTTGATTCATCGGCAAAAATATGACTTGCTTGTTAGGTCTAGTATGTTCCCACTTTTGAAGATGAGTGTTCTTCTCGGTTCTCGCTTGTAGCCTCATTGATTCATCGGCTCCCGAGATAGAATTTCAGTGTTGGATTCAAGGAGTGCCACTCAAAGTGATGCTAAGGAAGAAGACACAAGTTTCATTAGTCACTCAAGGCATATACAAGATAGCGTTGAAGCAAGAAAATTGTTCTACAATCCAATAGCAAGTTTAGGTGTTCCATCTCCATGTTCCATCAAGGAACTTGTTCTAAAGACAAGGCTCTAAATGAGGCTCACATGAATCATATGGAGTATGAACAAGCATTTCCCAAATATGAAAGCAACTCTTCTTCATTGGAAATTAAAAGAGACTTAACATTGCAAGAGTTAGAAATTAGCAATCACCCAAAGAGTTAGAAGTTAGCAAGGTTAGTTGTGTTAGCTAGTCATGTTAGAGGGAGTTAGCTATCCATTACAAGAGAAAATAAACAACAAAGCATGGTAAATAGAAGTGCAATGGAAATAAAACAAGAAAGTAAAGCAAGCACCAGAGAATGTAAAGAAGAGAAGAAAGTTGATTAATCCTTGCTTTGAAAAGAAGTCACCTCCTTGCTTACAAGCTCTCAACTCTTTCTTTTCTCTCTTTTACAGAATCTCTAGGTGGAAGAAGGAGAATTACACAAGAACTAAAAACCTAGAGAGAATTCCTACACTCTCTCTCAAAATACAAGTTCTCTCCCCTATTCTCTCCTCTGTTCTCTCGTATTGGCCCTGATGGTCTATTTATAGGCCTCAGAAGAAGGGGCTCCCAAATATCAGCCGTTGGATCAAATCTGAGCCTCAACGGCCAGATTCCTGCCGCGGATACGCGGCCAAAGCCGCGTTTCCGCGGCAGAATCTAGGCCGTTATGCCTGCGCATTCTGTTGGCGTTCTGTTACATCCTGCAGGCCTAGCTGGCGCTTCTAGAAGGCTGACTAGGTGCTTGGATATCTCCAGAATCTGGGCTCTCTCTTGGGCTTCTCTTTAGGGCCTTGATTAATCCTTTAATTCCTTGATAATTGCATGGATTTTTGGGCCTCTTCTCCATTAAAATATGGACCTGCAAAAATAGAGAGAAAAAGGGTAAAAAACTCATTTTTATGTACAATATGCATGGTATGGATGTGGCAAAATATGCAAAAATGAATAACTATCACACCCCCATACCTAGCTTTTGCTCGTCCCCGAGCAAAAAGAAAGAAAAAGAAAATCCTAACTAGATTATTACACCACTTTCGTAGGTGATACGATTGCACTGAGCACGTGCAACAAGCCGTTAAACCCCTAGGTTATCCTAGATGAGGAGTGTTGTCTCCTGAGGGTTTTCAGCGGATTGCACCCACAAAATCCATAAAGAAAAAATAAAAGTTTTAGTGAAAATTTTGATCCATGTTTTAAAGATTCTTACTTGAGTTATAGGTTTCAGGTTACCCTAAACTCGTCATCCCTCTTATAAGCGTCTATTTAGAGTTTTGTTTTCAATTTAGGTTAAGTTTAGGGAAAAGATCAAAAACCGAATTTTGCATCAATCCTAGGATATATATATCTATAAATATGAAGGATCTTTCTTAGACTAAGGTCATTTATTTACATTTTTTTCTTTTTTTTTATTTATATATATACGATATTTATTTATTTACATTTCCTTAGCATCCTTAGGCTTTCTAATTTACCCTTGTAACGAGTCTCTTACCGATGACTCCCAAACCAGACGGTCTTAGGGCACCAGATGAGAAGACATCCCTAGGGTTCGAGGACTCGAGTAAACTAGGCCACGAAGGAATTTAAGGACTTAACCACTTTTAGGCGTAATTGGCAATGCTTCTTGAGGCACGACTAACCAGCTTAATTAGTGGCTAAGTATTTATTATTTATTTATATACACATTTTTTTTCTTTTTTCTATTTATTTTTTTATTTTTTATTTTTATATATATGTAAATAAAGTCACAAAGTCTTTGATTAATCCTTCAATATGTTTAATATATATATCCTAAAGAAAGAATTAAAATCTAGTAATCTTTCCTATCCTTTATTACTTAACCTAAAAATCTAACAAAACTCCTCTTTTCGACTTATAATTAGAAATCTTAGTTAAGAGCTTTCCTTAATCCCTAAATTCAAGCTTGATTCTTTAAACATGGATCAAGAATTTTTTTTATTTATTTATTTTTTTGTATATTTTTTTTATTTTTTAAAAGAAAAAGTAAAATCTAAAAAATCTACAAGAAAGGTAAAATCTAAAAGAAAATAAAAACCTAAAAAGAAAATGAAAATCCTAGAAATAAAAATAAAAAGCCTAAAAATAAAATAAAAATCCTAGGTTAGAATCTACCCCCCCATACCTATCTCATGCATTGCCCTCAATGTATGCAAGATAAGAATATGCATGAAAATAGGTAAAGGATAATGATCACTCCCGGCGTCATTTTGGACCAGCAGTGGTGCTTGGTCCAGCCGACTGCGAACGTCTCAGTGCACCCTCGATAGTATCCAACCTAGAGGATTGCTCCTCTACCTTCTTCCTTAGACGAACCTGCCCCCGGAAGATCTTCTTCATGCCCCGCCAGATGGTGGACATGAAGGCACAGGAATCCGTTGGGGGTCCTGCTGCCAAAATGCTGGATCGTCTCCCTCTTCTAAACTCTCCTCCGAAGATGACTGATTAGACTAAGAAGGTGTACTTATTATGTGTATAAGAATGTATTTGATGTACCCTTTCTTGTCTCCGCTATAGCATAGGGCTATACCGAGTCGATTCTCAGGGAGAGCTCGCGATGGAAGCTTTAACGTGTGGTAGTGAAGTGAACAAACGAGTATTCTTCTCTTGCTTATAAACTTAGTGAATCAAATGCAAAAGAAACTAAAAGAAAGGATGGCTATGTTCATGGTGGAAAAGTCGGGAAAAGAAATCAAGAAGAGGATTTGGTATTCACAAGAAAAGAAATGAAACTTAAAGAAGAATCAATCCATGACTAGCTTACCTTGCTAGCTTGCCAAGACTTACCAGACTCCTTGATAGCGAATGCGTGCCTAATGTTGTCACTCCATTAGCGTAGGATTCGTCTCGCGTGTTGACCTAATTACTTTCTCACTTGGTAGACGGTGGTTTAACCATCGGAGAAGAGAAGATCATACAACTTGCAAGATTAACAAAGGCAATCACCCATGAGTTAGTGAAGTAAGTTAAGCTAGTGGTAAACTAGTACATGGAGAAGGAATTAGCTACAACAAGCCATAAGAAAAATACAAGAAAGCATGAAGTAAATTGCAAGAAGTAAACAAAGCAATAAAGAAAGCAATTAAAGAAAGCACATAGAACTAGAACCAAGCTTCAAGTAGAGGAAGGAGGATGGATCAATCCTTGTTGCTTCAAGTGTCACTCTTGATTACACAAGCTCTCTCCCTCACAATCATTCTCTTTTACATTGAATTCTAGGGAAGAGAAGATCATAGAGAGAACTAAAAATCCTAAAGAAAAACTAACAAAATTACAAGCTTTACACTAATCTCTCTCTCTTCTCTGATCAGTTTTTGTACGCAGGTCAAGGTCCAGTATTTATAGCATGGGAGAGAACCTTCGAGAGCCTAGTTTGTTGCCACAAAATTCGGGGCTCAACGGCCCTAGGATTGCCGCGCCCAAGTCGCGCCCCGCGGCCCAACTGTTTCAGTTGCCCAACAACTTTCTGTTGTGGGTTGTTACAAGTTAGTTTGGCCACGTGGTATATCTGGAATCTTCGTTTGTTGCGCGGATTTCTCTAGATCTGGGATTTGAATTTGGCTTTATCTTTAATCTTGATTAATCACTTAATTATGGTTAATTAAGTGATTATTTGGATATCTCTCCTTTAAGTGTGTACCTGCAAATATGTAGAGAAGAGGAGTAAAAATCACATATTTATTTGTAATATGCATGGGAATTATGATGTAAATATGCAATATTGGATACCAATCAATGACACCACAGGTACATCCTCGGGCTGGACACTAGGGGTCCAGACCGCGTGTAGGAAACTATTATAGGAACTGGTGGGTCTCTCCGGTGTCACGAACACTCGGTCAAAGGAGTCAAAGACGGCGTCCGGTAGGAGAGTCCTACACAGACGTGTAATCAGAACTGGGTGGGAGTGTTTGGCACCCCGAGTGCGTGAAGAGTTGGCAAGGATAGCGTGGAATATGGTCTTATTTAAACAGACCGTGTGTTGCCGAGTCATTAAATCGTGAATTATTTGCAACACCGGTCTGTTAAAAGATGTAGTGTGGTCCAGCCCTAAGATGTTGCGTTGGACCCAACGTCCAACGCAGTGCACATTCCTAAACGTGGTGCTGGCTTTTAGCCCATGATCCTGCTCTGTGCAGCGAACCCCCATAAGTGTCATGTACTCAATCAATGGGAGGGGGTCGCTATCCTGTGGGTGAATGGGGACGTGTGTGTGTTCCTCAAGGAGAGGAAGAGTGATGAACAAATCGCCTAGGGGCATGTGCACGGTAAAGTGATGGGCTTGTGAATCAACAGATGCATGGTCAAGATTAGTGTAGAACATTGTAACCAAATCGGGACAATAGAAGGTATCATTCTGAGCATTGTCGTACACTAAATTATACCAATTCCAAGCCCTAATGCGATCTATAAACACATGCCCATACCCATGAGGATCACACAATAATTTCCCAAAATTTTTCTCAGCAAAAATATTCGGTGCCATGCTATTAATCAAGAATAAAGCGGTAAAATAGAGAGATCAAGATGCAAACCACCCCCGGACTACGTGGGGGGAAAGTTCGAGTTTGCAGAGGGCACAGGTGACAGATTCTGGGAGAAGTGGCACTGGATCTGGAACCAGAGGAGAAAATCGATCGGTGGAAAATTCGGCGGCGCTCCAGGTGTTGCAGTAAAGCCGCGGATGCGCGGCTCTAGTCGCGAGAACGCGGCAAACAGAGGGTTTCTGAGGAAGGAAAAAGGAACCGAGGGCGGCGCTTGAGAGAGTGAGTTTAGATCTGAGAGTTGATTTGCGTGTGAGGGTAAAGGGGTAGGGTTAAAGAGATATATATAGAGAGGGAAAAGTTGGAATTCCAATTTACCCCTAGGTAGAAAGGGATATTTACAAACCTAGGGGAGTTTTGAAATATGAAGATTGTGAAGGAGTGGGACTCTTGATTAACACAAAAGTCCACATTATTTCACTTATATATATATATATATATATATATATATATATATATATATATATATATATATATATATATATATATATATATTTACAAAAGTGGTCCCAAAATGATGTGCAGGGAAATTCGGGAGACTGAACAGATGAAATGGTCACCTATATACTAGGTCATACAGACCCAGTTCATAAGTTTCTTGTGACACAGGTTCATTGGTGAAAAATGGCTTTAAGCGTTGATCATTTACAGTGAATTTGTTGCCATTTTTAGGATCAAGAATCTCAATAGCACCGTGTGAGAAGACATTATGCACAATGTACGGTCCTGACCACCTGGTTTTCAATTTACCAGGAAAGAGGTGGAGTCTTGAGTTGTACAACAGAACCTTTTGTCCTGAGACAAAAGTTTTTCGGTGAATGGATCTATCATGAAAGAGCTTGGTTCTGTGTTTTGCTATGCGAGCATTGTCATATGCCTCATTTCTTAACTCTTCTAGCTCCGATATTTGCAACTTCCTCAAGGCACCGGCCTTATCTAAATCCAAATTCAGCTGCTTTAAAGCCCACATAGCTCGGTGTTCTAACTCCACAGGCAAGTGACAAGGTTTTCCAAATACAACCCGATATGGAGACATACCGAGGACAGTCTTGTAAGCGGTCCTGTAAGCCCATAAGGCATCAGTGAGTTTGATGGACCAATCTTTACGGTTCTGTCCAACGGTTTTCTCCAAGATGAGTTTTATTTGTCTATTTGTGACTTCTACTTGCCCGTTAGTCTGAGGATGGTATGTCGTGGATAATTTGTGAGAAATAGAGTATTTGCGCATCAGGGCTTCAAAAGCCCGATTGCAGAAATGACTCCCATTGTCACTTATTATCGCACGGGGGGCTCCGAAGTGAGAGTGTTGGCCCAAAGGCTTTCCACTCTAGTTTTGATGATGACTAACTCATGTAGTTATGAGTACTAATAATCTTGTGTTTTAGTCTCAGATCATTTATCAAGATATTAGTTGGTGTTTAGCTTCAACAAGATGATTTGGAAGCTTGCACATGTTGATTCAAGAGCCCGCGCATCAAAGATGATATATTGCAATTGCTCGGTGAATCTAAGAAGTTTGTGGATCAAGTCAACTTGGAGATTGCGCTCTACAAGAAGACTTAGGTATCCATAGTTTAGTTTGGGTTTAGATCTTAATTGTAAAGATTAGTATAGTATGATAAGCTCAAGTTCACAACACACATGTTTCACGTTTTGAATATTTTCGGTTTTTGGTTTAACCGATCTTGGTTTTCATGAATAGATTTTATATCAAAACAAGTTTACATGGTTTAGTGTATATATGATTTGTTCTATATACATGCATGCTTCTATTGCTTAAACAAACTTAGTTTGATATTCTATTTCATGTGTTTTATGTTTTGGTATTTTTATCAAAACATTATTTTGGACTTAATGACAAAAATTATGATATATATATATGTTTCTTGTATATTGAATTTCTATTCATATACAACATGCTTCAAAAGTGTTTAAATATCATAATTTTGTATTTGGAAGAGTTTTAGACAAAACGTATTTTCTATTTAAGATTCCAAGTTTTAGAAAATACGAGTTTTGTTTTTGGCAAAATTTCTTTGACACAAAAATAGTCAAATATGTTTGAAATTTGTGTTGGGATTTTTAACACTAGTTCATCTTTCAATATAATATGACAAAACTATTTTTGTGAAATTTTAGAGATTTTGTGGGATTTATTAAAATATTGTTTACTTGGTTTTCTGACCTGAGCCGGTCGACCGGTTATCTACCACCAGTCGACCGATGTCCTGGCAGAGTGCACGTATCCGTGTGCACGTCTGTCGGTCGACCGACTGTCTACCGACAGTCGACCGGAATTTTATTTTAAGTCTCAGTCAGGCATCAGTCGACCGGATCGGTCGACCGATAGTTTGTTTTGCTCTCTGTATCTTTTCAGTCGACTGGATCAGTCGACCGATAGTTCATAACGGTCGGATTTTTGAACTATCGGTCGACCGGGCCAATCGACCGATCTAGCCGTTAAACTGTGAACGGGCAGATTTTTAAATGAGCTGTTATTTGTAATTTGAGTTTTAAAAATCCGTTTAAGGTTTTATTTTGAATTAATCACCTCCTAAACTTCAGTAACTATTTCTTATCTCTTAACCTAGCCCTCTCCTATAAATAGGGGTGTTTGGGGAGAGATTTATTAACAAGAGAAAAGAGGTTTTATTGATTGCTAGAAAAATTCAAAAGAGCTTTATTTTTTCTTCAAAGTTTTTGGGCTTAAATCTTATATTTCTCTGGAGTTTATGCAGCAATCAAAATTGGTTTTTGGATTCAAAGTTAACAATCTTTTGTGTTTTGATTAGGGTTTTGAAAAACCAAAGAAAAGAGATTTTGGGAAAGGCTTTCTATTTGAACTTCTCTATCTTAATTTGATTTATTTCCCAAAGATTTTCTTTGTGTTGCTGGTTTCAAATCCCTTGGTTTTCTCCACACTTGAGCTACAATCTACTATATTGTCTATAGGCTTTGTGTGAGAAAAAGGAGATTGTTTGTGGTTGTTGCCTTAAACCACCAAGTAGCAAGAAATTGTTTTGTGGTTGTTGTTGTATACCACTAAGTTGTATTCCTTTACTTTGTGTGGCTTTGTGCTTTTGCCTCAAGAGGAGGTTGTGGTTCTTGTAACTTTCTTTGTGATAGTGAGAGTGTTAGAATCCATCTGGGGATGGCGGGGATGTAGAGCTGGGTGCTCGAACCTCGAGAACATACCTTGGTGTTTGCGTTGATCGATTGGCTCTCTCTATCTCTATCTCTATTTACTTTGTGCCTTGCATTTACATTCCATATTGTTCATCATATTTGCTTGGCTTGGTTGTGTGTGCATCACTAGTGGATCACACTTGAGTGCTCATTGCATCTAGATTTTTAATTCCGCATTTAGTTCCATTGATTAGCATCATCACCTATTCACGCCCCCCTCTAGGTGATTTCAATTGGTATCAGAGCTAGTGCTCCTGATATTTTGGTTTAACAACCTAGGAGTAAAAGATCTTGGTTTGCTAATCTTCATTTGCATTTCATTTGCACTCACATCTTAGATTGCATTCATGGCTAGCCCTCCTATGTTTGACCATTTTAGACTTGATGCATGGAAGGTAGACATGACTAGGCATTTAAAGAATCTAGGTCATCTAGTTTATCAAGCCATCACTATAGAAGACCACCCAAATACTAGTAAGCATAAGAAGGCCAATGCATTAGCCCTTAGGACACTTCAAGCATCTTTAAATGAACATCTTTTTCCTATATTTGCTAAATATGATTCGGCTTTTGCAGTTTGGAGTATTCTAACTTCTCCGGAGCTACCCGTGATCATCAACAAGATAAGGAAATCTAAAAGAGAAGCTTCCGAAGAGCTTGGCTTTATGGCATATGGGAATGACTCTCATGAGGTACATTCAAATTCCCCTCTTAATGAAAGCTCTAGTTCTTTTTGCAATGGTTGTTTTGAAGTTCAAAATTTGAATGTTGAACTTGCTTCTAAACTTGAAAGTTTTATGGAAAAACATAACTCTTTGAAAAAGAAATATTTTGATTTAAAAGGAGAATTAAAGGATTTATGTTCAACTTTTGAATCGGTTTTGCAAGAGAAGGAAGAGATTACTAGTGAACGTGACTCACTACAATCTCAACTAGACATTGCCTTAAAAGAGATTGAAGTTTTGAAAAATAAAAATGATCTTGATGATTGTGATGATATTGTAGAACACAATGAGGTTTTGTCTTCTAGATTGGATTGTGTTTTCAAAGAAAATCTTACTTTGAAGAATAAAATTGACACAATTTCAAAAGAATTGGATTTGGTTTTGTCTAAAAATAAATCTTTGCAAAATGAGATTGATTTGCATATTTGCCATGCTAGCATTGCTTCTACTTCTAGCACTTCTATTGCATGCTCCACTTTATCTTCTAGCATAGAAAATGATATAAATGTTTTGAAGAAAAGTGTTGATTGTTTAGGCTCCACTTTGAGCCATTGTGCCATGAATCACTCACGTTTGGAAACCTTGGTTCGCAAGAAACAAGTTCCAACCTTGCATGCACACTCTTCTATGCATACACATGCTTCTCATGATCACCATCATCATATGTATGCTCACGTGTACACATGTACACATTGTGGTCGAAAAGGCCACCTTGCTAGATTTTGTTATGATCGCATTTATCATGAAAATTTAGCAACTAATCTTGTGTGGGTTAGGAAAGATACTAACCCCCGTGGACCCACAAGAAAATGGGTACCAAGATCCACCACTTTGATGTTTGATGTAGGTGGAGGCTCTCGCATCACGTGAGAGTATTGGTGCCTTGAGGTGGATGCGTTCTTAGCCTAAAAGAAAATCATTTGGATGCTTCACACTCAAGGGAATTTGGTGGAAAGGACCACCATGTTTTGGAGAACTTGAAATGCACCTTCATTGGTTTTTGGTATCATTTCTAACTCCTAATTTTTTATTTGCATGCTTTTCATTTCATCTTTTATAGCATGCTTAGAGTTTCATGATTAGTAAGATAATGACCATGTTTATTAGAACTATGCTTTACATGATTAGTTCTTGAGACACCCATGTTTAATATGGACCTATATCTTGTGTTCTCCTTTGTTTTAGCCATCATGTTAATCATAAGATCTAATGCACATGTTCTTATCATATTGATCATGTGGATTTGTGTGATTGTTTTTGATATTCCATGTTTTGGATGATTATTTTTCATGTTGATTCTTGACTCGTTTTGTGCTTCATGTGTTGACTACATGCTTGAATGATTGTTTTCATTAAGACTAGAATTTATACTTGTGCAACTAATGAGCTACAAATAAACTTTTATATATGTTTGTGCTTGAATGCTCATTTGTGTTTATTTGATGTACTAGTATAGTCTAGTTTTGATGATTCATGTATTCTAACTTGTATTGAATTATGTGAATGACCCACTTTGGATATGTTTTATGATCTTGAGTTTTGACTTCATGTATATGTCTATTTTGTCCAAACTATTAGCTATACATGTACATCCTTGAGCCACGTGCCTTCATGCATACTCTTTTGTGGACTCCTTATGTTTGGGATATGTATGTATACTTTAGTTTGTACATGACATACATATGCCTTGAAGTTTAGATCATTTGTGATGATTTCCATGTTTGATGGTGATTTCAATTAATTGCATTTGACTTGTATTCACATATTTGGATGGATTTCATGTTTCTATGTGATTCCCATTTAAGATAAAGTTCTTGTTTCAAATAAGTGATTTTTCAAATTTTCAATTGATGATTTTCATATTGAGCTTAACTGTCAATTTTCATGATAATATGATTTTCACAACACTTGTACACTCACCTTATTTGATGTTTTCTCATGATTTGATCTTCATGAGTCCCAATTGTGCCATATAGATTTTTGAGTGTTTGGTGATCTTGTGATTTCCATGTTTCATGAAAAATCCTTTTGTTTTATCTTGAAGGATTTCTACTAGTTTTCAAATTTTCATAAACTAGTTCATATTCTTCACTTTGGTAGTGATTTTCAAACATACTCTATTTTCAAATCTAATCTTGAAAACCCCTACCATTTATGGGCGGTTGGATGGGAGACCATGATCAAGTATGCTTCATCTTGAAAATCATTTAAAACTTATCTTGGATGGGTGGTAGTTGATATGAGCTATACACTTGACCTTATCTTTGTTATTTCAATTGGTATCATTGAGTTCTTTCAATTGGTATCAATATGACATTCTTTTGTATACTCATATATGTTTTGTTTTATGTATGTATGCTTACACTCCATATAGTATCAATTTCAATTGGTATCTATTTCCTACATACATATATAGATGATTTATTTGTGCCTATTATATTCTTATGTCTTAGAGCACAAATGTTGGCTATGATGAGCTTAAGTTTTTAAATTGGTATCCTTATACAAGCTTCTTCATAATTTTGAGTTTGCTAAAGCTTGAATTTTTAATGAATATCATGTTTCAATTGATTTAATTTTCAATTAGTATCTTATCTCAAGCCTATGCATATCTTCTTTTGGTATTTCATAAAGGGGGAGAAAACTCGTATTTTACATTTCAATTGGTATTTGGTTTACCATTGTGTTTGTTTCCCACTCCCTAACTTTATGATGGAAAATGATTTAAACATTGTAGTGTAATTGGTATTAAGATGCAATTTTGTTTTTCAATTGGTTTCATGAGCTTTTAATGAAAATTTTCTTCTTTTGGTATCAAGAGGTCACTTGTTTATTAAATTGGTATCAACTTTGGTTTATTGTTTATTGGTATCATGGTTACATTGCTTGTTTTCATGTTAACATAAAATGATTATTCTTGTTTCAATGCCTTGTATATTTTTGGTATTAATAATTTCAATTGGTATCTCAATGCACCTCTTTGACCCATCTTTATTTGATATCATGCTTTGTTTTTGATTTTTACCCCTTGAAAGGGGAAGAGGAATTTGATTTCACTTTGTTTGGTTTACCCCTTTGTTGATGAGTGACAAAAGGGGGAGAAGAATTTGTAGTTTATATGCATGGTAGTTTTATGCATGTATTTTGTGTTGTTACATTTTAATATGTGTTTCAATTTGGTATTTATGAGCATGTCTATATGTTTGGTATCTAGAGCATGTTTTTATGTGTTTTATGCATGTTGATGCATACATATTTATGAACATTCATTATATATCTTTATGTTTATTGTTATGCATGAGTTAAGGGGGAGCTTCTTTGAAGCTTTACTTTAATCCATGCATATATAACTCCATGAGTTTTGTCATCATCAAAAAGGGGGAGATTGTTGGCCCAAAGGCTTTCCACTCTAGTTTGATGATGACTAACTCATGTAGTTATGTGTACTAATAATCTTGTGTTTTAGTTTCAGATCATTAATCAAGATATTAGTTGGTGTTTAGCTTCAACAAGATGATTTGGAAGCTTGCACATGATGATTCAAGAGCCTAAGCATCAAAGATGATATATTGCATTGCTCGGTGATTCAAAGGAGTTTTGGATCAAGCCGACTTGGAGATTGCGCTCTACAAGAAGACTTGGAGATTGCGCTCTACAAGAAGACTTAGGTATCCATAGTTTAGTTTGGGTTTAGATCTTAATTGTAAAGATTAGTATAGTATGATAAGCTCAAGTTCACAACACACATGTTTCACGTTTTGAATATTTTCGGTTTTTGGTTTAACCGATCTTGGTTTTCATGAATAGATTTTATATCAAAACAAGTTTACATGGTTTAGTGTATATATGATTTGTTCTATATACATGCATGCTTCTATTGCTTAAACAAACTTAGTTTGATATTCTATTTCATGTGTTTTATGTTTTGGTATTTTTATCAAAACATTATTTTGGACTTAATGACAAAATTATGATATATATATATATATATATGTTTCTTGTATATTGAATTTCTATTCATATACAACATGCTTCAAAAGTGTTTAAATATCATAATTTTGTATTTGGAAGAGTTTTAGACAAAACGTATTTTCTATTTAAGATTCCAAGTTTTAGAAAATACGAGTTTTGTTTTTGGCAAAATTTCTTTGACACAAAAATAGTCAAATATGTTTGAAATTTGTGTTGGGATTTTTAACACTAGTTCATCTTTCAATATAATATGACAAAACTATTTTTGTGAAATTTTAGAGATTTTGTGGGATTTATTAAAATATTGTTTACTTGGTTTTTGACCTGAGCCGGTCGACCGGTTATCTACCACCAGTCGACCGATGTCCTGGCAGAGTGCACGTATCCGTGTGCACGTCTGTCGGTCGACCGACTGTCTACCGACAGTCAACCGGAATTTTATTTTAAGTCTCAGTCAGGCATCAGTCGACCGGATCGGTCGACCGATAGTTTGTTTTGCTCTCTGTATCTTTTCAGTCGACTGGATCAGTCGACCGATAGTTCATAACGGTCGGATTTTTGAACTATCGGTCGACCGGGCCAGTCGACCGATCTAGCCGTTAAACTGTGAACGGGCAGATTTTTAAATGAGCTGTTATTTGTAATTTGAGTTTTAAAAATCCGTTTAAGGTTTTATTTTGAATTAATCACCTCCTAAACTTCAGTAACTATTTCTTATCTCTTAACCTAGCCCTCTCCTATAAATAGGGGTGTTTGGGGAGAGATTTATTAACAAGAGAAAAGAGGTTTTATTGATTGCTAGAAAAATTCAAAAGAGCTTTATTTTTTCTTCAAAGTTTTTGGGCTTAAATCTTATATTTCTCTGGAGTTTATGCAGCAATCAAAATTGGTTTTTGGATTCAAAGTTAACAATCTTTTGTGTTTTGATTAGGGTTTTGAAAAACCAAAGAAAAGGGATTTTGGGAAAGGCTTTCTATTTGAACTTCTCTATCTTAATTTGATTTATTTCCCAAAGATTTTCTTTGTGTTGCTGGTTTCAAATCCCTTGGTTTTCTCCACACTTGAGCTACAATCTACTATATTGTCTATAGGCTTTGTGTGAGAAAAAGGAGATTGTTTGTGGTTGTTGCCTTAAACCACCAAGTAGCAAGAAATTGTTTTGTGGTTGTTGTTGTATACCACTAAGTTGTATTCCTTTACTTTGTGTGGCTTTGTGCTTTTGCCTCAAGAGGAGGTTGTGGTTCTTGTAACTTTCTTTGTGATAGTGAGAGTGTTAGAATCCATCTGGGGATGGCGGGGATGTAGAGCTGGGTGCTCGAACCTCGAGAACATACCTTGGTGTTTGCGTTTGATCGATTGGCTCTCTCTATCTCTATCTCTATTTACTTTGTGCCTTGCATTTACATTCCATATTGTTCATCATATTTGCTTGGCTTGGTTGTGTGTGCATCACTAGTGGATCACACTTGAGTGCTCATTGCATCTAGATTTTTAATTCCGCATTTAGTTCCATTGATTAGCATCATCACCTATTCACCCCCCCTCTAGGTGATTTCAATACATACATATCCCTAAACACAAATGAGTCCATAAATATAGATTTGTATGAAAAGCAAATGACTCAAGGGGTATACATGTATATCTTAAAGTTTGGCAAAATAAACATATACATGAAATGGAAACTCATAAACATAAAACAAATTCAAAAATGGAAATACAAGTTTAAAATGCATGAATCATCAAAACTAGACTATACTAGCACATCTAATGGGTTCAAATAAGCATTCAAGTACAAACATATATAATTATTTGTGGCCCACTATATGTACAAGTATAAATCCTAGTCTTAATGAAAACTAACATTTAAACATATATTCAAATCATGAAGCATAAAACAAAATAAAAATCATCATGACAAAACTAAACATGATCATTATGTAAATCCACATATTATTAAACCTATGATAAACATGATAGCTAACAAATGGTGAGAGCATAAAATATGGGTCCATATAAGCATGGGTGTCTCAAACACTATACATGTATGTCAAGGATCTAATAATCATGGCATTTTAATAATAATCTACAAACATCAAAACATGCTATAATTTTAATTATGAAAGCATGTAAATAATAATGGGAGTAAAGGATTGTTACCAAAACTGAAAAAGCAACTCTCCTTGTCTCCAAAACATTGTGGTCCTCTCCACCAAACTTCCCTTGAAAGTGATGCATCCAATTGGTTCTCTTTAAGCACGGAACGCATCCACTCCAAGGTACCGCTACTCTCACGTCATGTGAGAGCCCACACCTACATCAAACATACGAGGGGTGGTCTTTGGTACCCATAATCTTTTGGGTCCATGGGGGTTAGTCCCTTCTCTAACCCAAACAAAATTCTTTGCTAAATTTACATCATGTATACGATCAAAGCAAAATTTAGCAAGGTGGCCCTTACGTCCACAATGTGTACAAGTGTACACATGAGCATACATGGTGTGATGGTGTCCGTGAGGAGCATGTGTATGCCGTGGGGGGGTGTGCATGAAAAGATGAAACTTATTTCTTTTGAAATAAAGTTTCCAAACGTGTATGGCTCTTGGCACAATGACTCAAAGTGGAGCCCAAACA
Source organism: Agave tequilana (assembly GCA_038442645.1). Lineage (NCBI taxonomy): Eukaryota > Viridiplantae > Streptophyta > Magnoliopsida > Asparagales > Asparagaceae > Agave > Agave tequilana. The sequence continues at coordinate 15,035 of JAVJIF010019144.1, read as the reverse complement.
ATCCATATTCTTTTTTAACAAATTTATATCATTTTTAATTATAGAAGAAGTGGAGCATGTAAGGGGTGATCTAGGTGAAGCTACCCTAGCATGGCAAACATGTGTAGACATATCATTTTTCAAAGATTTATTTTTATTTAAATAAATTTCTAATTCTTTTGAAATAAATTCAATTTCATTTTTCAAGGAATGGTTACCTCTTAAAACAAAAATCAAGTTTTGAAGTTAAAGATTCATTTTTCTTCAAATATTTTCACAATCATTTTTATTTTTCAAAATTTTATTTTCATTTAAAACAAGATTAAGTTGAGATTTTAATGAATCCCTCTCATTTAAAATCTCATCTTTCTCTTGCAAAACAATGTCAAGTCTAGAATGTAAACTTCTATTTTCGTTAACAATTCCTAGACTTTTCTTTTTCAAAACATTATATTTTTCTAATAATTTTTCACACACAATAGAAAGTTCTTCATTCAAAGCATGGGGATCAATATAATCATCACATAAAGAACTAGCATCATTATCACAATCTAAGTGGGGTTCCGAATGTACCTCAAGGGAGTCATTCCCTTGGATCATATAGCATTGTGAATCGGATTCTCCACTAGATTCCTCCGGTTGGATTGGCAATTGAAGCTTGGAGGTGGTGGTGGTTGTCAAAATATCCACACTGCAAAGGCGGAATCAATGTTAGAAACACGCATAAGATAATCTTTAGGAAGTGTGCTTCTAATAGCCTCAAGGGCTAGTGCATTGGCCCCTACATGCTTGCTATCACTAAGGTAGGATTCCTTGGTAATGGCAAGGTGAACCTTATAGCCTAGGGTTTGTAAATAAACGGACATCTTAGCCTTCCAAACAACAATGTTGGAAGGGTCAAACAAAGGTGGGGTCATGAAGTCCATGGGTCCAAACTAAATGTGTGCAAGCAAATAAAAAGTGCAAATGCAAATGTAGATTAGCTAAACCAAGATCTCACTCCTAGGTTGTTAAACCTAAGTATCAGGAGCGTAGGCTCTGATACCAATTGAAAAACACCTAGAGGGGGGGTGAATAGGTGATAGTGCTAATCTATAAACTAAGTGCGCTAAATGCGGAAGCTTAAAAAACTAATTGCAACACACTTAGTACAACACACAAGTATAGCCGAATTCCCCGTGAAGGGCTCTGGACTAACTCCTCTTGATTCCCCTAGATATGGGTGAGGTGCTATATGAAGCTCTTGTGGTTAAGTACAAGTGAGGCACACACACAAACAATCCAAGCATATAAGGATGAACAATATGAATCAAATACAAGGACAACACAAGCAATTATGATATGAATGAATGAATGATGCTTTGCACAAATAAAAAGAGAGAGAGTTAGAGATAATGGATCAAACGCAAACACAAAGATATGTTTCGAGGTTCGAGCCCCTAGCTCTACTCCCCGCCTTCACAGAGAAGGATTTCCAATCCACTATAGGAGTACCGAACTCCTCTCTCAATGCCACCTCGGCAATACAACCACAATCCACCTCTACCGAAGAGGGATAAGGCCCGTAGCCAATACAACAAACACAATCACCTCTACCGAAGAGGGATCCAAACCAATACCACTCGATCAACCTCTACCAAAGAGGGATACGCAAATAAAAGGAGGGTTTACAATCTTGGAGGCTTAACCTCAAACACTTCTCTTTTTCCTCTTTTCCACAAAACAAAGATCCTAATAGATTAAGATAGGAGATATAGCTCAAGTGTGGAAAACAAGTATTTTGATCAAAGAAAAACTCTTGGGAAAATACCAAATAGATATGGAAATGAAGAACAATAAACTAGTTTCCCAAAACCTATTTTCTTTCAAAATAACAAAACACTTGAAAACAAATGAATGAATCCTTTTGGCACTTTAAACTCTTTTGAAAACTTTTTTTTAAAACCAGAGAATAGGGATTTTTGCTCTTAGAAAACTTAGCCAAATCCCAAAGGAATGGGGTTTATATAGGCCAAACCCTGAAACTAGCCGTTAGGCTGATGTGGCAGCCTAACAGGCCGCCCGGTCGACCGCCAATGGTCATAAATATGACCGTTGGGCAAACCGGTCGACCCAAATAAACAGAGAGCTCTGCTCTCAGATCCGTCGACCGCCAGGCCGACCGGGCCTGTGTCTGCCAGACGTGCACAAGTCTGTGCACGTCGGTCGACCGCAAGGGTCGACCGGCCCATGGTGCGGTCGACCGTCCCGTCGATCGACCTGGCCTGTCAGCACAGATCAGGGTCAGAAACACTTGTTAAAAATATTTTAATAAATCTTTTAACACTTCTAAAAATCACCAAAAATAGTTTTATCATTTTGAATTGATATATAAACAAGTGATAAAAAGTTTAGCTCAAATATCAATCAATATGAACTATTTTTGTGTCTTATCATTTTTACCAAAAACCAAAACTTGTATTTTATCAAACTTGGATTTTTTTAATACATGAATAGGATAGTCAAAATAAGTTTGTATAAGTCATATAAGCATGTATGTATATAGAACACATCTAATATACATAAAAACCATTTAAACTTATTTTGATCTAAACTATTCATGAAAACCAATCCAAAACCAAAACGTGAGTGTATGTGCACTTGAGCATATCAACTATTCTTATCTTTACAAATGGATCTAAAACACACTAAACTATGGATACCTAAGTCTTCTTTACGATCTTCATCTTCAAGGCGACTCGGTCCACAAACGCCATGATCCATGAGCTAGATAAGGTATGATCTTGATGCTTGGGCCCTGGATTCACCATGAAAAGCTTCTAAACTCCTTTGTTGAAGCTAATCACCAACTAATATCTTGATTAATGATCTGTCACTAAAACACAAGATTATTAGTAAACATAACTACATGAGTTAATCATCATCAAAACTAGAGAGGAAGGCCTCTGGGCCAACATGTTTTGCTGTCATGGGTGATGATCATCCATTAATGTAAAAGGGATAGGTACAGTCCGTATCAAGATGTTTGATAGGATAGTACGAGAATTGAAAGAAGTGAGGCATGTACCTCAACTCAAATGGAATCTTATCTTAGTTGGTGCTTTGAAAACATTGGGTCTTGTGGTATCTATAATAGACGGTGTTCTCAAGATGATCAAAGGCTCAATGGTGGTTATGAAGAGCGTCCGCCAAAATAATCTATACTAGTTGAAGGGTAGTACAATTACAGGTCAGGTAAAGACTTTATTTCTTCATATGATGTTTGTACAAAGGCCTAGCAGATAAGGCTCGGACACAGAGGAGAAAAGTCTTTGCAAGCTCTAGCAAAGAAGGGATCATTAGAAGGTGCATCTACCTACAACTTGAAATTAGGTGGATACGGTGTTCGAGATAAGAAGACAAAGGTGAAATTTAGCACCACTACTCTCCACTCGGAAGGTCTTCTTGATTGTGTTCACGTCAGTATTTGGGGACCTACTAAGACTACATTGCTTGGAGGTCATCGGTACTTTGTCTCTTTTATTGATAATTTATCTAGGCATTGTTGGATACATCCCATGAGACAAAAGTTTAAAGCCCTAAGTATTCTAATAAAGTGAAAGGATATGATGGAGAAACGGACTGGTAAGAAGATTAAGGAGCTCCAAATTGGTAATCTTGAAAGATACAAGAATAATTCTACAATTTGACCAGAACACTGGTATTGGTACTCACTTCACAAATGAATTACATGGGTTTGCTAAGGAGATCAATCGTTCCTTGCTAGAGAAGGATCGATGTTTGTTTTCTAATGCACGATTTAACAATTCATTTTAGACTGAGGCGATCGTATATGCTAACCATCTCATAAATGGATTGTCATAAACTGCGATAGGAGGTAAAACTTCTCTGAAAGTTTGGTCTGGGAAAACTGTTCAAGATCATGGTTTGCTGCAGGTATTTGAAAGTCCGCCTACTTTAGTGCCAAAGATGGCAAGATAAATCCGCGAGTAAAAAAGTTTTTATTTTTGGTGTCAAAAGAAATATAAAAGGCTACAAGTTATGGGATCCTGAAAACAAGAAGATTGTGTTGAGTCAGTATGGCACGTTTGATGAGACTTCATTATTGAAGGTTGCCATCTCTCAACAAGTGGAGAGATTGAAGACCAAGGATGTATCACAGAGGATGAAGGTTGATGCTACTCTATCATCTCCAGTTGGTTTGGATACCGGGTAGAGACATGTAGCTAGTTTTGATATTGAACAGGTTGAAGACATTGATGAGAATGTCGAATTATTTGCAGCTCTAGGAACTAAGGTAAAACCACGAAGGTGGGTGAAGAAGCATGAATCTCAAGTTGGTGACTACAACAAGTTCAAATTAAAGGTCATTGTTCTTTATGACAGTATTGTTAAGGAGGTTCATATGACTCAGCCAGTACGGTTCGCTGCTAAAGATTTATTCACAGTTGCTTGAGCTTGGTGAAGCTCATTTGGATGAACAACAGATGGCTTGATCCCTTGGGCAAGGTACATAGGCAATTGTAAAGGCATAGGCGTCTGGTGATGCATCCCGTATGACGCTATTTGGTGTATTTGGGTTCTTGAGAAGCTGATTTGGACTTCACGTAGAGGTAAAGTGTTGTGATCTCGATGAACATTTGATCTTCTAGTGAGAAGATAATTGAGCTTGCATAAAGGGGGTGTGCATCCAGTTTGTCGGAGCTGATGTTGGTATTTCGTGTGCTCTACTCAGATTTGGTTGGACCGTCTTGAAGACATTGGGACTGAAGTGCCAGTCAGTTGGAGAGTCAACATTAACTCATGTTGGGTTCTTCTTGAGGTCATTTGGAATGGTGTTTCATTCAGTTACTGAGTTATAAACACGTTCGTTGGTTGACTCATATGGTGTTGTTTCCCTTCGGTGAAGTATAAGGAAGGCATGTATGGTTTCAGTTTGGATAGCTGAGTTGAAGTTTGGAATCTTACAATTGATATTGGAGTTTGGAGAGCGTTGCCTGAGGGGATGACAAACTCAGTTTGGATCAGGTATGATCGTTTGAAATCAATTGTATATGTGCTAGAGATTCATTTTGTAGGAACTAGTTTCGTCTGTTGGCCAAGTCAAGATCGTGTGTCGATTTTGTCGGGATCCTGTGTCGATTTTGTTCAGAACGCTCAAAGCCGAGATCGTGTGTCGATTTCACCGAGATCGTATGTCAATTTCGCCAGATGTTCATTGGAGTTCGATCAAGGTTTAGAAAATCTTCACCGAGATGGAGAATTGTAGAAAGAGAGGAGATAAAGAGGAGATAAAAACACATGAGAAGAGTTTTTTAACTCATCGGGAAGATAGCGCAGAGATCGGAATCCAAAAAGAGCGATGAGGCAGTCTGCAGTGTGTGCCAGACAGGGGCTGGCCGACAGCTCGAAATCGACTGGTATGCACAATGCACAACCCGGTCAACTGCCCGATCGACCTGGTAAGGAGAACGGTCAATTGGAGTGGTCGACCGACTGGCACCTTTGGGTTTTTGTTAGTTTCAATCGTCCGACCGGTCGACGGTAGGACAGGGCCGGTCGACCGAGCAGGCGACTTGTTCTCCTATTCAGATTCAAACTTCATTTCTGATTTGGAGTCGAATCCAATTATGATTTCTTAAAATCTTGGATATCTCTGGTTATAAATGAGGGTTAGAGCCCTCATGATTTGTATCCCATTGTATCCCCCTTAAAGTATCCCTCTGAAATCCTAGAAGAAACTTGTAATTGATTGTTGAATCAATAAAGTCTCTCTCCCTTGGCCCGAGGACATAGGCAAATTGTCGAACCTCGTTAAATAATGTGTTTGGCTTGCTTTCTTTCTTGTTTCTCTGTACTTATCGTTTGGGTACTTCTCTTGTGCATCTCTATCTATTGCCTGAGGTTCCTCAGTTGGTTGTTGCCAGCATGCGCGAGTCGCAACAGAGCTTTGACTATTCTCCTATGCTATGACCATCTTAGTGAAGTAAAAAAATAGAATGAAATTCTGAATTTTCAAAAAATGGTAAAATGAATTTAGATTCTTAACATACATTAAATTGTGTAAGAGTAATTTTGATCAAGTTTGACAGCAGCATCATAAAACATGAAACATTATTTTTCACTTGTTATAATCCCATTAAAAGTTAATATTATTATTAATCAAATATTAATATTTGATTCTAAAATTATTCATTCGCTTATATTACTAGCTTGTTAAAGTTAGTTATTATTAGACTTTTCAATATATTTAATTAATATTTTGCACAAATTAAATTTAAAATAAATAAATAAAGGCCAACAGTGAAGTGGTACCAAAATGATAATTACTTTAATTACATATTTCTTATGTATAAATTTCTGCATATAGTGCTAGTAGCATTTATATATTTATTATGTATTAGTTTCTATATATAGTACTTGTAGCATTTAAGAATATTACTGAAAAATAAATTAAGTTTTATACGTTATTATATAAAAAAATAAAAATAAATTGAAAAGTATCATATCATCAACACCCTTAAAAATATTTCAATTTTTAAATTTAAACTTTTCAAAATGATAAACTATTCCATTATTGTTCGATCAAGCGTTCTTTTGTTCAAATGATATCCTACTAGAGCAATTGTTTCATTTCAAATTATCCTCCATTATACTAAGACTAGATGTTAGATTAATATTTATCCTTAATTTAAATTTCACAACGTATGCTCTTTTCTTAATAAATTACTATGAATTTTTTAAGTCACTTAAAAAATAAGTTATATTCAATTCTAATCTAGTTTTTTTCATTATTATTTGTTCTTTAAGCGTAACATGTCAAATTAAAAATCCAACTCATTTTGTTATTTACGGAGAAAACATTTAAAGTTCTTATGTTGAATATTTTATTAGAAGAATATAAAAATTATAATACAATTTAATTTATAAGGAAGAGTGATCACAATTAATAAGTTAAGTTTACACGAAGCAAAATTGTGATGCATTATAAACAAAGAGGTCCTATATGTTCAGGGTAATTGAAGTGATTTTTTAATATGTTTCATTATGATTTGTCAATTAATTTACAATTTAATAAAAAGATGTGATATATATTTAGCAAATTTATTATTTTGTAACATTGCAGTATTTAATTCTGAGATGGTATTATTAGGGTATAAAAGTAAGGCCATATGAATTTTAAAAATATGACCTTAATTTCGAACCATTCGAACAATATGGCAACCTCAAAGAAAATATTTTTCGCCCTCCTTACATTGTTACTTCCGACCATGTTCCTCCATGGTTTGTAGAGGGTAGAACAACTTTTGTGTAAGGTACAGTCGCCGAAAGACCAGCTGAAAATGCTATTAATATTTCAATCTTTAAAGAAAAATGGCCTAAATGGGGACATTTTGTTAAAGTGTCTAATGGTGAAGCCAATAGACTTCCCAGGGGACCTTTCTTCAAAAAGATTGATATACTTATCTTTCTCCTTCATTTTATTTGTAATAAAATTTTATATATCATGTGGATTATCAGGGATAAGAAAATTGTTCCCGAATGTAATTATATATAATTGACAGGTCATGAGAAGTTAAGTATTTCTTTTCATTTTATTTTTTACTCAGTATTATCTTGTTATCTTACGTAAGGTTTCAAGAGATTTTAAATTGATATAAGATATAATTTAACTATATGCTTTATATTTTGCCTATAGAAATAAATTACCATTACTCTTTTACAATGAAGTTAGAAACTATGCAAATGTTATATGTGTTACAATAATAAGTTTTTTAAAATGTGCATTGTTTCACTTGATTTTGTGTCAAAATGATCAAAAGAGTTAGCAAAATTATATATTCTTTGATCTTCGTAAAACATCATGTTGCTCCTTTTATTCTTTCTTAAAACTTATTTTTAATATGCTCTCTTTTACAATATTGATATACATAGCTTCTAATATGGGTGCATTCAGATAAAATATAGAGCGAATATTGGTTTGCTGAGTTTATATGGTAACAGTAAGAATTGAGAAAAAAATATTATCACTATTAAACCAGCCTTAGTTAGATAAGAATTTGAGTACATATGAAAGTAGAGATAAGAAATAAAAATTAAAATATGTGACTAAAAGCACGAAGTAAAATGAGTAATATTCATATATTTAATTTATTGTAATGAATGGAGATAGTCACCATAATTATAGTCAAATCTCTCTCTCCTCATGATTTTTTTCCTTCTGAGTTTTTCATGTAAATCTCTGAGTTTATGCTGGCTTTTCTGAGATTTGCTTTACCCAACTTCATAATTTTGGTATGTGGGAAACTTTCATAAGAAATTAGCCATAGCATTTTAAAATGAATTATCAAAGAATAAATGATTTCATTTTATTAGAAGTTTGTGTAGTTCACTTTACGCTTTGTTTTAAATATGTTATGATATTTTTATCATATTAATCTCATGTAATATCATCAAAATTAGGCCATGGCAGGACTTGAACGTGAAATTCCCTAAAACCCTCTCCCATACTTTTATCAATGAGCAAGACCTTTTGATGTGTTAATACCATTTATTACTATTAGTTGTGGATTAGTTGTGATACATTCAGTTAGGATACAGAGCGTATATTAGTTTTACATGTATATTTTATTTTACTTTAATAGAGAATAACTGATTATGAACATCATAACTAGAAACTCTTATTAAATCATGTCACGCTCCTCCACTTCTCAAAATATGCGGAAATGGAGTCGCGATGAGAATCGATGACGTGCATGCGCGAGGAGAATACCTCACGTATACACGCTAAAGATAAAGTAACCTGAACAAGTTATATATCACTATGATAGATCAATATCACTGCAATATGACATATAAATATCTAATACACATGATATCATATGAATACAGAAAAGGAATAATGACTGATAGTAATGTATAGAGAATCAAGAGAACTACAGAAATAACAAGAATGAAAAGGAAGACAATAATACCAGAATAGGTAAAGAGAAACTCAGCTACTTACAACATGCCAAGTCTTATCTAATACCTGATCAGTAACATGAAACATCCAGTATCTAGACGTGCGAATCCAGGGTCGTCAGGAACATATGATACATAAATAGTGTGTATAAAAGATAATTGTACTGTAATAAAACTGAAAAACATATGATACATAAATAGAAAATAATAAGTCAAACAGTAAAGGAATCAAATGTCCAATCAAGTCAGGTGTCATCACAGTCTGTTTATATGTCAAGTGTGTGTAGGATAAGTCATGCTAGGGTCCAATGTATAATCAGATGCCTATTATAACATGTATATATATCTATATTCAGTCTATAATGTCAATGTAGGATTTCAGTTTTGTTATCAATTATGTCAGTGAACACCAATTGCCACATCTAGTAGACGCATCCCATACTACGCCTACTTATGTGTCAATCAGGGTCCTAAGTTGTTGAAACTGATAGTTGGAGGCATTGTCCATGTTTTAGGTGGGCACGTACATACCCAGGACCACGGCCCAGATGCCGGAGCTGAACCAGACCCTACTGCCAGGTAGTCAGTAATAGTAACAGTACTCACAGTATCACTGTGGAACAATACTCACAGTAACACTGTGAAATAATAAATAGATAGGATGTCAGTCATCTCCCGCAACCCTATAGCGGAACTGTAAGTTGGCTGCGCAACCTGTACTCTAGATCCACCCAAAATACAGACGCTGTCTCGTCCATTAATTTACCCAATTCAGTATAAGTTATCCATTTACATTATTATTTAATTCAGTTAAACAGTCAAAATCCATGTCATTAGAATACTGGGACAGTACGGTGACAGTAACAGTATAGTAACAATAACAGTAATCATATACACTATAAATAATAACAATTACAGTAAACAGTAATAATAATCGTGTATATGATGAACAATAGAACTGTACAGGGTGTTACGGTAAAACAATACTTTCCCAGTAACTTTCAGTAACATGAATAAATATTAGTAACATGACAGGTACTAACTCTGTAATCTGCTGCCTCATCTCAAATATATATGGATCTCATTTGTCTGTACTAGGATAAATCAGTAATTGATCCGAGCAACTCATAGTCACAATAATAATCACTCTGAACATCAAACGTCAATCCATATCAAAGTAATCTTGTACAATACCCACAAGTCCAATAAGCAATCAATCAGTGCTCTCATCTCATTAATCTACTGTGATCTTCTATATCCGTCAGTCTGTCCCACTCTCAGTATAATGGATAAATACTCAGCTACCTCTAACCAATCATCACTATCCGAATCTGATACAGTGCAATCAGTATCCATCTCACTTCCATCCATCATCATCATAATAGATCCAAACAACATAACAATTCTACTGCATATCTGTAAATCTATGAGTTCAGGTAAATCCAATTTACATGTATTCATCAACCAAAGTCAACTCCACTCAACCAAGTCTATGGATAATTCCAAGTCCAAGATCTCATTCATTTAATAAGGAATCTCCTGTTAGTCAATCATCAATATCCAACTAAACTCTCACCTGTTTTCCACTAACAGAGAATAAATCAAATCCACTGATAATGTCACCCAGATATCCACTCATATAACTGCCATCATGAACCGGTCAAATTCAAGATCCAAATCTGATTATAGTCTAAGTTACACCACCAATAGTTCCAATCCAAAAATGATAACGAATCCACTTGAAATGATAAAGTAATAATTTCTTAGAATCAAAAACACCAAATCCATATACATTGACACCAGGGATATATTTGATCCATCATCATTGAAATACCCTAGTCTCCCATAACATAATAATCCATGACTACTATTATTCTATAGTATATCCGTAAAATCCACCATATAAACTACTCTGATTCAATTCATAATTTAAGTCATACACTACTCCAATGTAGTCTCCCAACTAATTCAAATATTAGCAGGCTCATAAATCTAAAAATATCAAAATCAATATAGAGAGACTCCCAATCTCAGTGATAAATGATGATCTCATAAATAGTGATGATATATACATATAATTCAAATATCAACTACTAAATGCCTAACTCCAAATATTAAGTCGACAGTCTACTATATACCACAAACATTCTTGAATCAATAGGGGTGACTAATTACTACATAAAATGACATAAATAGACGCTCAAATCAACTATACAAGTAAGTGAACACTCACTGATGTCTCATGAAGTGATACAGGTAACCAAACTGGTAAAATATCTTAATCAATCATCACATGAAATGATACAGGTAACATATAAATAAAACTGACAATGATAAAATAATGAAAATAATGTAAGAGCAAACATTCACATGAAATGACGCTGTTTTGAAATCGAATCATTGTCTGGTCTTCACTGCATGAACCGGTACGAATCTGCGGATCATCCCATGGGTCGGTCTTCGAATCACCAGGGTATCAGGTCCGCAATGGGTACAACTCTGAATCTCCCGTTATCGAATTCAAATTGCACAAACGAGTCCGAATTGCTGCAACACCAAACACATACACGTAACATAAATGCACTTTAACATACCCACATGTGCACACAAACACATTCGTGTACACCCCCACACATACATATACCTATGCACACCACACACGATGATATGCAAACAGACACATACACATTATATACATACCCCCCACACACGCACACGCGAATAAACACACAGGCATATCATTAACACACACAGACACTTACCCACACATGTCCACACAACACACACGCATAGAGAGAGGAGCAGAGGGATAAAGAGAGAGAACTCACACATTAATACAATGTACACACATAAATCTAAATTAATTACACATACCTTTATAACTCACACACACACATGCAGAAAAGAGGAGAGGAAGGAGAAACCTGAGAGGACTCACGACCACGGGGAAGGCTGCGGCGGAGTTCGTCGGAGAGGCAAAAGATGCCGGTGATTAGTTCAGGCTCCGGCGGAGGAAATGGGGGTCCGGCAGGTCCAGATGACAAGAAGGGTGCGTGCAAGGGGCAATGCCCATGGTGGTGGCGGTGCTGCATGGCTTGGGGAGAATCAGGCACACAAGACGGGAGAAGGGGGTGCTCGGGGTGTTGGCGGCCTTGTGCCCGGCCATGGAGCTGCCCGAGTTGCCGTGGGGCTCCAACAAAGAGGAGGAAAGGTTAGAAACCCAGGCTGTGGACTGAATGAGCCAAGGAGAGAGATTGAGGTGACTGGCGGCCTGGGCTGCAGCGCGTGGGGAGCAGGGGAATGGTACGGCCATGGGATAGAGGTTCTGCTAGCATGGGGATGACCAAAGAGGATCAGCTCGGTCATGGAAAGAGCTCCGGTATGCCGAGGAGGAGCAAGTAGGGATCTTGGCCTCGATGACGGAGCGGAGGTAGGAAAAGAGGCTGGGGCTGATGCGTGCAAGATCAAGGAGAGAGCACTGTAGCAGTTGTTGGTTTTGGGCTGGGATGCAGACTGCCAGGGAAGGGAGTGGAGCAGGCCAACATGGTTGGGTGGAGGGTAGCGGCATAGAGGGGAGCACGCTTGACTGTGCATAGTGGGTAGGGTGGCGCTGTGCTGAATGGGACTGCAAGGGAAGCGCTGCCGAGGGCGTGTTGTTGTTGTGCTGCCACGAGGAGTCAGCCATGGGTTGTGGCGACTGGATCTCGACGACGGAGAGGAGTGAGCAGCCAAAGACTGTGAGCTGCTAGCGTTCGGCCAAGGAAGGAGGATAATGGGGTAATGGTACAGGAGAGTGCTAATGGCTCCGTGCTGCCGCGATAAGGTGTTGGGGTGGATTCTCCGACGACGGGAGGCTGTCACAGAGGCCGTGGGCTGCTTGAGGAGGGTTTGATAAGATGAATCGAACGGCGTATGGTTTGATAAGATCTTATTTGACACAAGACATTAAGTATCATGTGTTACATGTAACATCTGCAAGGCAGCTGTGGGAGATCCTAGAGAAGAAATACCTGATGAAAAGCATTAAGTCACAGTTACAGTTGAAGAGGAGGCTTTATCGCCTCCAGATGAAGGGCAGAGGTGATCAGGAAAGATCAAAGTCCAGGCCAGATTTCAAAGATTTGAAAAAGAACCAGTGCGCCTTATGCAAAGAGCTAGGGTACTGGAAGGTTATTTGTCCAAAGGCCAAAGATAAGAATTAGAAGTCGAAGACCAAGGCAAATCTCGCACAGGTGGTCAATACTCAAGCCAGTAATTCACATGAGGATGGATCGAACTCAGACTCATCAGTATTCTCTTTCTCCATTACTACTCCTACTATGGGTTACTCAGGTGATTCTGAGTGGATATTAGATACAGGAGCTACCTATCATATGTACCCGAACAAGGATTAGTTTTCTAGTTTTGAGAAGCTAGATGGATGTTTTATTATCATGGTTAATGATCATCTATGTAATGTGGAAGGGATAGGTACAGTCTGTATCAAGATGTTTGATGAGATAGTACGAGAATTGAAAGAAGTGAGGTATGTACCTCAACTTAAAAGGAATCTTATCTTAGTTGGTGCTTTGAAAAACATTGGGTCTTGATGTATCTATAAGTGATGGTGTTCTCAAGATAATTGAAACTTTCTAATTTGTATCCTATTATGATTAGATTTGAGGCCTATCACACATATTTGTATTTCAAAGATATAATAAGAACTGATTTTTGTGAAATTTATGTGATTTTATGGGATTTAATTAAAGATAAAAACTCAAGTTTTTAAGTCCTATAAAGGCTAGACTGGTTGTCTGCCGGTCGACCGGACCGGTTGACCGTAGCAGTAGTCGGTCGACCGTAGCAGTCGACCGACGTGCACAAGCGTGCACGCCAGCTTGAGCTGGTGGGCCGGTCGACCGGGTCGGTCGACCGTCCAGAGAGCTCTGCTCTCTGAAAATGGCCCCAATCGATCGGGTCGGTCGACCGGCAGAGAGCTCTGCTCTCTGTATCCAGTCTCGGTCGACCGAGCCGGTCGATTGGTAGGCTCAACAGTCAAAAATATGACCGTTGGCCGGTCGACCGCCCGTCGACTGGAAGGGCATTTCAGTCCTTTCCAGCTGCCAACGGGCAGAATTTTTATGGGGCTATAAATACCCCATATTTGAGTTGGTTTTTTTAAAGATTTCCAAGAGCAAAAATTCTCATTTTTTCTAGTGTTTATATACAAGTTTTCAAAAGAGTTTTTAAGCCAAAAGATTTTATCTTTATTTGTTTAAAGGGTTGGAAAATCAAGAAAAGGAGAAGTCTTTGGGATTATTTTTTATCTTCATTTTTATATCTATTCTAGAAGTTTTCCCAAGAGTTTTTCTTTGTGTTTTTTATTTTCAAACTCTTTATTTCTCACACCTGAGCTTATCTATCTATCCTATCTATTAGGGTCTTATTTTGTGAGAAAGAATTGGTTTGTCGTTGAGAGAGGCCACCAAGTTGTAAACCTTCCATTCATTGTGATATCCTTCTAATGAGAGGTGATAGTATTGATATCCCTCTAGTGAGAGGTGATTGTGAAAGTGGTGTTTGTATCCCTCTAGTGAGAGGTGGAGATTGTGTTGGAATCCCTCAAATGTGAGGTGATTGTGTTTGAGTGGCTTTGAGCCCTATCCCTCTAGTGAGAGGTTGATCATTGTTTAGCTAAGTGCCTATCCCTCTAAGTGTAGAGGTGATTGAGTTTGTTGTACCTTGCCTCTAGTGAGAGGTTGTATTGGTTGAGAGAGGAGTTGTGTACTCCCTAATTGTATTTGCCCCAAATCCTCAGTAGAGAATCCCTGTGTGGGAAGTCCTATGTGGACGAGTTAGTGAAAATCCTTCTGTGTGAAGGCGGGGACGTAGAGCTGTGTGCTCGAACCTTGAAACATATCTCGGTGTTTGCGTTTGATCCACTTTCTCTAACTCTCTCTCTTATATTGTGTCTTGCATCATTTCATATTGCTCATATCATTTATATGCTTGGTATTGATTGTGTGCGTGCCATACTTATGTTAAACCAAGAGAGCTTCATATAGCACCTCAACTCTTATTCAGAGGAATCAAGAGAAGTTAGTCCAGAGCCC
>JAVJIF010019143.1:0-121796 GCA_038442645.1 Agave tequilana | reverse complement strand
TCTCTCTCTCTCGCGCTCGCCGTCCCCCCGCGACGCCCTCGCCATCCCCCCGCGTCGCCGTAGCCGTCGCCGTCGCCGTCGCCTGCAGGTAAGTTCTCCCCTCTATCCCTCTCAGTCTCTCTCTCTCTCCCTCTCTCTCCCTCTCTTTCTCTGTCTCTCTCCCCCGCAGCGGCGCTCTCTCTCTATCTCTCTCTCTCCCCTCTCCGCAGCGACTCTCTCCCGGCTCTCTCTCCGCAGCGACTCTCTCCCGGCTCTCTCTCTCACAGCGACCCGCAGCGACTGTCTCTCTCTCTCTCTGTCTCTCTCTCTCTGTCGGACTCTGTCGGACTCTCTCTCCCTCTGTATCTCTCTTTCACTCTGTATCTCTCTCTCTGTCGGACTCTCTCTCTCTCACTCTGTATCTCTCTCTCTGTCGGATTCTCTCTCTCTCTCTCTGTCTCTCTCTCTCTCCCCTCTCTCTGTCAGTCTCTCTCCCCCTTCCCTGTCAGTCTCTCTCCCCCTCTCCCTGTCAGTCTCTCTCTGTCTCTCTCTCTGTCCCTCTCTCTCTCCGTCTCTCTTCCACTGTGTTCCCCTCTCTCTCCTCTGTCTCTGTCTCTCTCCCTCTCTCTGTTCCTCCTCTCTAATTAATTTGCATTTAATGTCATTTAATTTAGTTTAGTTTAGGTAAAGTTAATTTAACTTAATTTAGGTTAATTTAATCTAATAAAATTTTGTAATTAAGTTAGGTAATTTAATAATTTTATTGAAGTTAGGTAATTAAGTTAGTGTAGGTTAATCTAGTATAAACTAGTTTAGTTTAATTTAATGTAGTTTCATTAATTGAATTTAATTTAATTTAAATTAGTTTAGTTAACTTAATTTAGGTTAATTTAATTTAATAAAGTTTTGTAATTAAGTTAGGTAATTTAATAATTTTATTAAAGTTAGGTAATTAAGTTAGTGTTGCTTAATCTTATAAACTAGTTTAGTTTAATTTAATGTAGTTTCATTTAATTGAGTTTAATTTAATGTTTTTTTAATTTAGTTAATTTTAGTTTAATTTAATTTAACAGATAATTTTTTAATTTCAGTATGGCTCCAAAACAACGCGATATTGGATGGGAACATGGTACCCTGTTGGTGGAAGTAGAAACTTGTGAAGTGCAATTATTGTGGGAAACAAGTCCATGGTGGTATCACTAGATTGAAGCAGCATATAGCACATGTACCCGATCAGTGGAAGGATGCTTGCGAGTATCAAAAGAGATATCTCAAATAATGAGACATCTTTCTGAAGGTAGCAAAGAAAGAGCGGCCATAAAATCTAAAAATGGCGACTTATGAGATCTTTAAGTGAGGAAGATTTCTATGATGTGACCGAAGAAGATTCTGATAATGAAATTGAAGAAGTTGGTGGTTTAGAAGGAGTTGAAAGAAGACAACTGAAACAAGCCATGAAAGAAAGTCGTGAAATGGCTTGGAGATCGGCAGAAGGAGTTTATATTGGTGGCAGTAGTTCACAGCCTTCAGGATCAGGGAGTAACCGTGAATTGCGTCGGAGTATGACTACGAGAGAAGCTGAAATTCCAGCTCGTGGTATTGATCCTTACATGTTCTCAACAAAACAGAAATCAATCAAAAGCATGTTCTCAACTGAGAATATGAAAAAAGTTGGGAAATCCGTGGCGAAGTTCTTTCAGTACAATGCAATACCATTCAATGCAGCTGATAGTGGTCGTTACTACCAAGCCATGATTAATACTATTGCGGAGGCAGGTCCAGGTGTAAAAGGCCCTACAGGGTACCAGATTGGCAATCTCTATTTAGAGGAGGAAGTGAAAGAAATTGGAGTATATATTGCTTCAATAAAAACAAAATGGCCGCAGTATGGTTGCACAATCATGTGTGATGGATGGAGTTCTCATAATAGAAAGCCTATTGTTAATTTCATGATTTATTGTGATAGAAGCATGATGATCTATCATACTTCTGTTGATACCACTAATATCTCGAAGACTGCTGAGTATATATTCTCGCTAATGGATAAAGTTATTGATGAAGTTGGCGAAAAAAATATCGTGTAGGTTGTAACAGATAATGAGGCAAGTTTCAAAGCAGCTGGTCACATGTTGATGGAGAAGAGAAAACATTTGTTTGGTCTCCCTGTGCAGCACATTGCATTGATTTGATGGTTGAAGATATTGGCTCTTTGAAATCAGTCAAGGAGACATTGGATGATGCTAAGGTGATCACATCATTCATTTACAATAGCCTCAAAGTGGTGAATTTAATGAAGCTATATACCAAAGATAGAGATTTGTTGAGACCAGGTATAAACACGGTTTGCCACCGAGTTTATTTCTATTGAAAGCCTTATTCGCTATGAGGAAGATTTGAAAAGAATGTGCACGACTACCGAATGGCGTGAATTCAACAAGGAAAGGGTAGAGAAGAAGTGTGCGAGATAAGGTTTCTAATCTCATTCTGACTGACCGGTTTTGAAAAGAAGCAAGAGAGGTCCAAAACATTATGGATCCTCTTGTTAGAGTCTTGAAGATAGTGGACCAGGACAAAAAACCTACACTATCTATTATATATGAAGCTATGGATAGAGCAAAATTGGCTATAAAGGCCTCAAATAAGAACTGGAAGAAGTACTGGGACATCATTGATAGAAGATGGGAGGGATAATTGCATAGACACTTGCATGCTGCTTGTAATTCATTTGCCTAGAAATCATATTTGTTGACTAGAAATTGAAACTGTCATATCATAACAATCGTTTGCTTACATTATTGCAGCATATTTTTAAATCCAGCACTCCAATATTCAAAAAACTTTTCTACACATCCAGAAGTGAGATATGGATTAAAGGAGGTCATTAAAAGATTGGAGGCAGATTTGACTAAACAAGCAAGAGCTATTAATGAGGTAATAATAATTTATTATTTCATCGATATAATGTTATGCAAATATTAACACGTGTGATGTGTATTCTCACAGATAAAATTATTTGTGGATGGAGTTGGAGAATTTGGAAGCTCACTAACTAGAAGAGCAGTGCAACAATCTCTTCCAGCTGATTGGTGGATTAATTATGGCGAAGAAGCTCCCAATCTGTAGAAAATTGCCATCAAAGTCTTAAGCCAAACATGTTCTTCATCGGGTTGTGAAAGAAATTGGAGCACGTGGTCGCTAATTCATACAAAACTGCGCAACCGGTTGGCAATGAAAAAGTTGCATAAAGTAGTATTTGTGCATTACAATATGCGGTTGCGAGTAAGAAACTTGACATGCAAAAGCGACACTGATGATTATTACAACCCAATTGATCTGAATAATATTTTTAATGATGATGATATTTTGGATGAGTAAATTCGTGAGGGAGAACAGCCGATGTTACCACCAGATGACTTAGGTTGGTAGATGAAGGTATTCGTCATACTGACGAAAGTGGCAGTGATGATGGTGATGGCGGTGATGATGACAGCGGTGATGGTGGTGGCGATGATGGTGGTGAGGGTGATGGTGGTGAGGGTGATGGCGGCAGTGATGGTGGTGATGGTGGTGATGGTGGTAATGTTGAAGATACTCATGGTGTTGTTGGAAGCAAACGAGATGATGCTTAACATGGGATTCACAATATTATGCCACACAAGATACAGATCATGGAGGCCGTGCGGGGATTTCACAGCAGCGTAGGCATTTGGATCGGTTGGTCAAATTCAGTTCTAGCGATGATTATTCGAGTGGACATGATAACTACTCACATGGTCATCATAGTCTTGAAGGCCATTTATAGGGGTTGGGTTTGACATCTGGCCAATATTCTGGCACTGATTATTATAGCACTGGTGAATACTCTACTAGCAGCACTGAATATCGAGGTTTGGGTATTATCACCATGGAGCTGATATTGCACAACCCCTACTGCCATATTACTCTGATAGTGGATCCTCTGGCCAATCATCTCAGCCTACAGGATCTCACCTACAAACATATCATTATCCTTATGGAAACTATATGCCTGGTTTCTATACTTATCGCGGGCCAGATGATAATGATGATTTGGAGCCTCCTCGTAATTCAATGTGGAAATGACTATATTAGCAGGTACTTATGAATTATTTTGTGCAATTTACTATATTATGCATGTATTTTGATATTTTTCTACCGACGACGCTTGTATTTATGCTTTCACGTTATGTTTGAGTGTTAGGTGATATGTTTTGAATATGTGATGCATGATTTGGATGTTTACATTTTTTATGATTTGTCATGATTTTTCATAATTTTTTTGGCGCTCTATGTAGCGTTTTTTGCGTATCGCCCGAGTCCGATCCGAGTCGCCGAGACCGATCCGTCTCGGTGCCTGCCGAGTCGGCGGCCGAGACCGAGACTTTGAACCATGATAACAAATCTGTCACTAATTAAACACAAGATCATTAGTACAATAACTACATGAGTTGATTATCATCAAAACTAGAGTGATTGGCCTTTGGGTCAACAATCTCCCCCTTTTTGATGATGACAAAACTTATGATGTTATATATGCATGGATTAAGTAAAGCTTCAAAGAAGCTCCCCCTTAACTCATGCATCACAAGAAATAAATAGATATGACAATAAAGCACATAAACATGAACATGCTCAAAACAATAATAAATGTTTATTTGCTATGCATGAATTCAATATATATGCAAAAACAACAAATGCATATAATCTCAACATCTTCTCCCCCTTTTGTCAATCGTCAACAAAAGGGTTAAAGTAAAACAAAACAAATCTTTCTCCCCCTATTTGTCCGAAACAAAGAACCAATGAAGGGGTAAACCAAATCAATCAATAAAGGTTATATGCGATATACATTCATGAAGAGGAAGACGCTAAGTTAACTTCCCTACACATATACATTACATGAAAGAGGGATGACAAGCCCTAATTCACATAACGTAAAATATGCAATGCATAAGAGGAGATGTGAAGCTCCCCCTACACACGTGTACCTCATAAAGAAGAGTTGTTAAGCTCCTCAATATACAATACACTCAACATAAATCTATATGTAGAAGAGATGTTAAGCTCTCCTTGCATATAGGCAATACAACTCAAAAATTTTGAATTTTTCTCATAAAACAAAATTTTGAATTTTCTCAATAGAACAAATCTTGAGAATCCTTCTTAAAATTTAATTTTCTTATCATAAACAACTTTGTGCTTTAATCATGTAAAACAATTTTAACTCAAGCACAATACAAATCATATATATGTATGAAAAGAGTATTTTGAAAATGATACATACATACATATATAAGAGAGCAAAATATGAGTATATACAACAAGAGTCATATTGATACCAATCGAAAATATCCAATGATACCAATTGAAAAATTAAGTTAAGTGTATACATCATATAATCTACCACATGAAAAATTCGAACTAGTTAAATGAAATGCTTTAAAAACTAGTACGGAATCCTTCAATTAAGGAATAAAAATGTTTTTCATGAAATATGTGTAACTCACATGGCACTAAAACGCTCTAATATCCATAGTCCATATAAAACTCATGAAACCATACTCATGAGAAAATATAAAAAAATTGAGTGCACTAGTGTTATGTGGAACATGACATCATGAAAATGGCAATAAAGCTCAATATTCCTTTAAATGAGACAATTATCATAAATTTTAAAACATGAAAATCATCACAAATTTTTTTATTCATTTTTTTTAAAAATAATATTTCAAGGTATATGTATGTTTTGACAACACAAGAAGTATACATACATATCCCTAAACACAATGAGTCCATATATATAGATTTGCATGAAAGGCAAATGACTCAAGAGGTATACATGTATATCTTAAAGTTTGGCAAAATAAACATATACATGAAATGAAAGCACATGATCACAACACAAATCTAAAAGGGAATACAAATTTAAAAATGTATGGATCATCAAAACTAGGCTATACTAGCATACCTAATGGGCACAAATAAGCAATCAAACCCAACCACATATAGATTTATTTGTGGCCCATAATGTGTACAAGTATAAATCCTAGTGTTGACAAAAATTAACATTAAAACTAATATTCAAATCATGAAGCATCAAATATTGAGAAAACAAAAGAATTTATCCATATGATTAAAAATAGGATCATGTGTATATCTTATAAACTAATTGAAGAATAAATAACTAGTATAAAATAGTTTTTGAACAAATAGTTAAAGATCCTTCAAATACATCAAATCATATGTTTTTCATATGTTTTCATAAAACATAACTAAGTACATAAAGATTTAATCACTCATGGTCTATAAAGCACAAAATGATCATGAAACTAAGTCATGAAATTATAAATGAAGATGTGAGTGTTAAAAGATCATGTAAGTAGTATTTTTATGAAAATAGTCTTTTAAGCTCAAAAAGTTCATAAGTCACATTTTTAACAAAGCAAAAACATGAAAAATTATTTTCATTAAAACACTAATCTTTATGGTATATGTATGATTTATCCAAAGCTAACAATACACATACATATCCCAAGCATAAATGAGTCTATTAATGATATTTGCATGAAGGCAAGAGACTCACGGGTATACATGTATATTTATTAGATTTGAATAAAAATACATATACATGAAGTAAAGCATAAAAATTGGCAAAGCATGTATAAGTGAGAATCATCAAAACTAGTCTATACATATGCATATAGTGGGTACAAATGAGCATGAAGTGCAATCATATAAAAACAAATGTAGCTCACTTTTTTGTACATGTATGATACACGTTTTGATAAAAACTACATCTAAGCATGTTATTACCACATGAAGCTCATCAAAACATAAAACATGAACATGCTATGAATATGATATATGAAGAAGCATGTACATAAAAATAGGAGTTTAGAGATTGTTACCAACTCCAAAGCTCCAACCATGGTGGTCATCCCACCAAAACTCCCTTGATAGCGGTGCTCCAAATGTATGTCCTTTTAGTTTTCGTGCACCCACCATCAAGGCACCAAAACTCTCACGTCTTGAGAGATCCCTCACCTACATCAAATACACAAGGTGAGGGTTTTGGTACCCATATTTTCTTGGGTCCTTTGGGGTTAGTCTTGTAAGGAACCCAAAAATTTTTATTATTAGCAAAATTAAAATGATGCAACTTGTCATAACAAAATTTTGCTAAATGGCCTTTGCGGCCACAGTGTGTACACATGTACACTTTAGTATACTTATGTGTATGTGTATGATCGTGGCGTGCAACATAAGCATATGCATGAGAGTGATGTGCATGAATGTGTGGAGTTTGTTTCTTTGAAAACATAGACTCCAACCTAGTATGGTTAAATGCACAAGAGTTCAAAGTTGAACTCAAACAATCCACTTTATTTTTCAAATCTTTAATCTCATTAGTGGTGGCATGTAAAGCATGATGAGATAAATAATCATTTTTCTTATTCTTTTTCGAAACATTTTCTTTTCCTTTTTCAACAAATTTTCTTTTCAAAGAGTTATTTTCTTGCAAAACACTTTCTCTTTGTTTTTCCACCAAATCAATTTTATTTTTCAAAGTATTGTTTCCTTCACATAAATCATTCAATTTTGAAAATAAGGAAACATTCTCATTTTTCAAATTCTCTTTTTCTTTTTCTAAGCATGCAATCTTATTTCTAAATGAATCATGTTCTTTATGCATGCAATCAAATTTCTTTTTCAAATTTTATTATCTTTCTTAAGTATGTCATATTTTTCAATTAGCAAATGACAAAATGTAGAAAGCTCATCATATGACATGTCTACATCCTCATCCTCGGATTCTGTAGTTACCTCAAGGGGGTTATCCCTTGGACCATATAGCACAAGTTGGAGGTGTCGCTTCCAACATCCGAATCGCTCCCGGCATAATATAGATCCTTTTCGCCAAGGGAGGTGATGATGTTCCAAGCTATAAAAGCCGAATCAACATTAGAAACTCTAGATAAATATTCATCATTTAGGGTTGACTTTAAAGCATGAAGGGATTTTGCATTAGCCTCAAAATTCTTGCCATTTAAACTATAATCATTAGTGATGGCAAGATAAACATGAATGCCTAGGGCCTTGAGGTACAAAGACATCTTAACCTTCCAAATTTGGATGTTAAGAATGTCAAAAGAGGGTGGTGACATGAAGTCCATGGTGTGTGTACAAAATATTATGATTAGCCTAAAAATGAGGATCTTTAACTCTAGGTAGTAAGACCCAAATCAGAACACCAAGCTCTGATACCAATTGTAAATCACCTAGAGGGGGGGTGAATAGGTGATAGCTAATCTAATGGTCACTAAATGCCAAATAATGCGGAAGCTAAACTATTATGACCTAATTAAAACTTTTACACTAAACACTACGTATAACACAAGAGTGTAGCCGAATTCCCCGTGAAGGGCTCTGGACTAACTTCTCTAGATTCCCCTTGAATGGGTTGAGGTGCCGCGTTGGCTTTCTTGGTTGAATACGAGTGTTAGCAAACAAACCCACGCAAGTATAACAATTAAGCACAAAAGGATATCAAGCATGTAAAGGTAAACACAATAAGAGCATGCAAGATATAAATGAGATAGAGAGAGAGAGAAAGTGAGCAATCGCAAACACAAGGAATTTGTTTCGAGGTTCAAGCACACTTGCTCTACATCCCCGCCTTCGACACACGAAGGATTTCCACTATGCACGATCCCAATGGATCTCTCCTTGGTGTCGCAACACCTACAATCCCTCAGACTCCCTAGTCCCGTACACACGCAAGCCCCACAAGCTTGCCGAGGCCGCACCTCAAACCAAGAGTTCACAACCGAACTCTAAACCACCGCGAACACACTTGTCCGCCTCCTCAAAGAACAAAGAACAAGTCTTTGGTGATCACAACTCTTTGATCACCTAAAAATTATCTCACTACAGCACTCCTATAAGATGAATAATCAATGGATAGCTCAAGTGTTTGTGTGAGAAAACTAGGATGAGAATGGTGGAGGAAAAACTCAAAGAATCACTTTTAACACTCTTGATAAATTCTTCCCTTTTGATTGGAAGTATTAGCTCTCTATTTAGTGGAGAAAACTCTTTTAAAGGAATGGGAAAAACTGGCTCAAAGTTCACTAGAAATCTTAGTGAAAAACAATGCCCAAACCCCCAAATTTATAGGATAAGAAAAACTAGCCGTTGGGATCTGTCAGGCCTGCCGGTCGACCGCCCGGTCGACCGCCAACGGTCAAAAATTCGACCGTTGGAGCCTCCGGTCGACCGCCCGGTCGGCCGAAAAGAACAGAGAGCACTGCTCTCAGTTCCGGTCGATTGGGTCGGTCGACCCGACCATCTGCCAGGTCAAGGCGTGCACGTCGTGCACGTCGGTCGACCGAGCCGGTCGACCGACTTCAGCCCTAGTCGACTTGGTAGGTCGACTAGTCGACTTGGCTGAAGCCTGGAACAGAAAATCTGAGATTAAAACTTGGTCTTTTGGCTCACATAAAAAATCCCATAAAATACATAAAAATCTACAAAAATAGTTTTACCAATATACTTTGATAAACGAACATGCTTGCACAAAATCAAGGCATGTTATAAAAGATTTGGACTATTTTTGTAAGTTGAAAATATTGGTTCAAATGAAAACAATATTTTTCTAAAAACTTGTTTTCCAAACTTCTTTCATAATACAAAAACAAGATATTTTGAATTCATTAAAGCATAGTGTGTATGGATATGATCCACTACACAATTAAGATGAAATATCTATGTTTTTGGCATTAAGCTCTAAATATGATTGGTTAAAACATGTTCATAAGAAATACCAAAAACCAAACATGTATTTTTCAAAATGAAAGTCTTTTCTAACTAAAAATTCTTTAATGAAAAGACAATTAAATTCTTTTGTAAAAAAACATGTTAGTCAAGAGTGTGTGAGTGTATATGAACTTGAGCAATCCACCAACTATTCTATCCTTTACATTTTATCTAAAAACAAAAATCTTATACCTAGACATAAGTCTTCATCTTCTTGAAGTCTTCACTTGAAGCCTTCTCATCTTCTAGACTTGGTCCAAATACGATCCAACGAGCTCAACTCTTGATGTGGTCTTGATGCATAGGCTCGTGAATCAACCGGTGCTAGCTCCAAAACTTTAAATTCTTTGTTGAAGCTCCACACCTACTAAGATCTTGATAACAAATCTGTCACTAATTAAACACAAGATCATTAGTACAATAACTACATGAGTTGATCATCATCAAAACTAGAGTGATGGGCCTTTGGGCCAACATTATTGTCATCACCACCGCCGCCATCACTGTCGTCATTATCATCACCATCTTCACCATTATCACTACTAGAACTGGATAAAACCCTCACATCTTCACCACCGCCATCATCATCACTTCTCTTATACCTCTACTTTCCTCACTACGATGAATATCTTCATTGAAGAGGAAGAACTTTAAAATGACTTTTCTAACTTTTTAATCTGTCTGAGGAGAACATGCTTTTGATTGTTTTCTGTTTTGATGGGAACATGTAAGGATCAATTCCTTTAAAAATTAAAGAGATCTATTAAACTTGAATCAAACTATAAGTCTCAGTTTCTCATATCTATACTTAAATCAAACTAAATTAAATCATATTTAATTAAATTTAAAAATTAGATCTATTTAAAAATAAATCTATAAATTAAATTTAAAAATCAGATCTATAAATTTTAAATCTATATATTTAATTTAAACTAAATTTTAAACCTACATCTATACCTTTAAATTAAATTAAATTATAATTTAAACTAAACTAAATTAAATATCTACTATAAATCATATTTCCTTAATATCTACTTTATATTATATCTACTTTATATTAAACTAAATATCTACTTTATATTATATTATAATATTAAATTAAAATAAATATCTAATTTATATATATTAAATATATAAAGAGAGATCAAAAGAGGGACAAAGGGAGAGAGATCGGGAGGGGGGAGAGAGATCGAGAGATAAAGGGAGGGAGACAGAGAGGGGGAGAGAGATTGGAGGGGGGGAGAGATCGGGAGCAGGGAGAGAGAGGGAGGGGGAGGGGAAAGAGACACAGAGAGACACAGGAGAGGGAGATAAAGAGTGGGTGAGAGAGGGTGGAGAGAGAAACAGAGGGAGGGAGGGAAAGAGACAGAGAGACGTGAGATGGAGAGGGTGAGAGAACGGGTGAAAGAGGGAGTGGGAGAGAGAAACAGAGGGAGGGAGAGGGAAAGAGACAGAGAGGGAGGAACATCACATGGGGCAGGGGAGGAGCGGCCGACGTTGATCGGGTGGCGGCGGAGTCCAGATCTGAGCGGCGGCGGCAATTTCCAGATCTGAGCGAGGGAGAGAGAGGTAAGTTTCTTTTTTTTTCTTTTCCCTTTTTTATACCCGTTTGTCAAGGGTGAATATACGTTTCGAGCCGACTCGGCCGTCACGGCCAATTCGTAACTCTGCCGTGGCTACCGAGTAAACTCCGATTCTCGGCCGAGTCGGTTTCCTTTGAGTTGAGTCGACCGTCTCGTGACTCGGACTCGTCTCGGAGCGGGCAGAGATGGATGCGACTCGACCGAGTCATGTCCTACTCGGCCGAGTTTTAGAACCGTGGGATATTGTCAATGATAGGCACCAATTTTGTTAGCCACATGACCATTCGTTTGGTTGGATATTGAAATTTCTGTGGATACTAAACTTATTCTAATATGGAGGATGTTTTTTGGCTGTTAGCGAGTAATAATATGTTGAATTCCTGCAAATGCAGTCTTAAAACATATTGACAATGGATGCCTTCAATAATAATAATAATAAAAGACAGTGTAGGGAATGTAGTAGGAGGCTGTTAAAATTTGAAGTTATAATAACAAGACAATTATCCACTTTGATTCCATGCAACTTTCAGAATATTATCCTGGAAGGGTTGCAAATCTTTCTACAAAGGATCCACAGACTCACAGATAGAATTAGCTTACAGATCTTGCTAATCTTGCTCGTATTATGGTATTGTATGTATGCATATGTTGCTTGATAGTTATCTAGTTTATGGTTGTCCTTGTGGTATTCTATTCTATTTATGTTCCATCGACAATTGGTAATCAGGGCATATTCATTTTTAGTGGTAAGAATTTCATTAATTATGACATGTAATAATTTTCTTCCAAGAATGACACTGCTTTCTATGTGTGATGCCGATAACACTTATGAATGGAGCTGTGGTTTGTCCTTTTTATATTTAGGTGGTTGAGGTGAATGTAAAAGTTGAAGAGCCAGGCCAAAACAATATTCACAATAATGCATTTTATGCTGAAGAAAAGCTTCTTAGATCTGAACTTCAAGCAATCCGTGATTGTGATCCTTCGACTGCACGCCATTGGATTGTAAGGCACCATGATCCTTGATCCTTGTTCTTTGTTGGCTAGTTATTAAGTTTCTCATTATTTCGTTATGTCTTATTTCTTCTTGTTTTGTATTATTTCTGTTGCTTAATCTTTAGTGAAGCTATGTATTGTCATCTTCCTAGGTTGTGCTTCATTGCTTCTGCAGCGTAAGTGGTGTTGCACACCAACTTATAGTGATGAATGCATTTCCTAGTGTTTGGATTGATGTGATTGGTTTTACAACTTCCAAGTGTCCCTGTAGACTGTTGGGAGTGGTGCACCAGCCAAATTGGTTGCAACACCACCCAAAACTGTTGTGTTTAAGTTGTAAGTGGAGAGGCCTTTCCTGTTTGGCACGTCAGCAAAGCAATTACATGTTTTATGGTTTCCAGCTTATCAAAAAGCAGAATTATATTTGCAACAGTACTACTTAGAACTAAACCAAACATGCAACTCGTAAAACCACTTATGGTAACACCACTTACCACTGGACCATTTATAAGATGTAAATATATTTACAACCAACAAAACTGGCCATGGAAAATGTCTGGTAGACTGCATGAATGACATTACTTTTTATTTTATAATTTGTAATAACTAAGATCTTTATAAAGTCAGGAAAACTAGAGTATTCTGATTCACTCTGAAATAGAATTGTAGTATGCTATCTGAACACTCAGTAGTGTATCACAGATGGGTGTTAGAGCGGTTCAGCCGCACCTCAACTTTGATAGGACTATACAACTGAAGTTTCTGATGACAAACTTTCCTGTTTGAAAATTATAAAATAACATAATTATTTAGTACGAAATCCATATGCTAGTTGATTTCACTAATTCTTGTCTTGACTTGATGTTATACAAGTAAGGAGCATACTAATTCATGCAGTAGATGAGAAAATATCTGGTTACTGGTGCTAGAACACAACCTATGATGTATGGGGCTCAAGCAAGATATGGCCAATGGCAGGGCTACTAGAGATGTTTGAGATCCCTTCTTTAGTTTATGTTTTTAGAGAAAGTTATATCCATTAGATCTCATCTCCGATCTTTTATTTATATATAATAGAGACTTTTATATAAAACAACTCTCACATCCTCATATTTCCTAACATTCGCAAAGAGAGCACATACCGTCTCTGACATCTTAATACTATAATTCTACATGGTTTATTAACCCACTGAAGTTAAAAGTTCTCCCTTCACAGTTGGCATCAAAACAGATGGACGAACAGACACCCAAACACAAATGTATGCTGTTTGTGCATGAACGTATGATCATTGATAATCATATTGGGAAAGGTAACATGTCGCAATATAACAAATATCATATCATCTAACAATAAGAATATTAAGTAAGAGAAAAGTATATTATATTAGCAAGTACCAACAGGAAAGATAATATATCACGTCATAATTGTAATCAAAGGACCTTAAGTTCATGTCTGTTCTCCACTCAAAGTGATATAATGACAAAACAGAAAGCAGTGAAAAAAATGAACATAACAAAGGGCATTCAGATCATACTCCGTTGAAAAGCAAGTTATTTTAACAAAATTTGAAGAACTTGTATCTCAATCAAAAGAAGGATAATTGTCATAGTGGTTTTTACTCTCCTGCTGATGACAATCCTAAATCTATTCCTTCTTATCTGCAACCATAAAAGTCTTATGTGATTCTGATGTTGTGGAGGCATGAGTTATATCCTTTTGATAATTTAACCTCCAAATCTCAAGTCTATCAATGTATTTAATACAAAGAGCATATTTATGTGTATTCTATAAATCTTGGGATCATGTGTAATGTCATCCAGTGTTCTAAAAATCGGTTTCATTATTCGTGCGGTCCAACACTGAATAATGAATAATCGGGGATTAATTAGAGATTAATCAAAATTGAGTATTTAATATATTTAATTATATTTATACACGACACATATAAATATATACAGTTAATTATTAGAAATGCCTAAATATTATACAAGACAGTATCTAGATGTGAAGTTATAAACCATGATGCGATGAACAACAAGACATTATGAATAAATAGTAAAAAAAGAAGAAGTAAAAGAACTTATCTCTTCGCATTAATAATCCAAGATTTCAAATTTTGCACATAAATATGAATCAAAGAACTTACCTGCAAAAATAAGATAAATAAAAAAATTAGTCAATTTATCAATCAAAATAATGAGCTTTAAAGAATGATGGAGAAAGATTGCTAAATAAGTTAATTTGAAAAATAATCAAAAACCATAAAACATAAGTATCACTTTATGCAAAATATATAATAATAAAATATTATAATTCATCTACTATTTAATAAATTACAGATTATTCGGACGTTTAATCATTTTGGACCCGCTTAAGCGCCAAATTAATCATTTTGGACCCGATTAATTGCCCGATTAATTGTTTTGGACCCGATTAATCACCAGAGCACATAATCAGAGCGCTGAATGTAGTATTACATGGGCTGCCAATGATTAGGATTAATCGGCCAATTAATCCAATTTTTAGAACACTGATGTCATCTGAAAACTTAGACCTTTGCATTCCCCCCTCCTATAATTTGATAATAAACTTTCAATTTAACAGGCCATTGGCCAAGTGTGACATTCAAAGTTTAAATCTTGAGTCATATGTAGGGCACCCGAAACCTGAGAACTCGACCTTTGGATTCTAATCTCTCTAATACAATCCAAATTTAATTACTAATAGGCCATTGGCAATCCCAATATTGATTTGGCATCATATAGATCAAACATGTCCGCGGAGTTCACTAAATATCCACAAAATATCTATGATCTGAATGTAGTAGGTGAACTTTAATATTTCCTGTTCCTAACATATATTTCATTGACCCATATAATGAGTCTTCTACTCTCACCTTATTCACTATAAAATGTGATTATATTGATACTTTGAGTTCATCGCAAGTATTGAAGCTGGGATCATCAGTTTTTGTGCAATGAATTTGTGTCTGGATACACCCTGAGATTTCAGACTGTACAGTTACTTGAAGAAAATTACAAGTCTCTATTTGAAATGAAATTTGTAATGAGATTTCTCTTTTTGAAATTTGTGCACTCCTTTTATTACAGGTAAGAAACACAAGAACTGTCAACCGAACAGGGCAACTTACAGGTTACAAGCTTGTGCCTGGTTCGAATTGCCTGCCATTAGCTGGTCCAGAGGCAAAGTTTCTGAGAAGGGCAGCCTTCCTGAAGCACAACCTTTGGGTTACACCATATAAACGAGATGAGATGTACCCTGGAGGAGAGTTTCCCAATCAAAATCCACGCATAGATGAAGGATTAGCTACTTGGGTCAAGAAGAATAGGTCCCTTGAGGAAACTAATATTGTTCTCTGGTTAGTTTTACATACCTTAATCACGTGTAAAATTTATACACAATATTTGAATAAGTGTCATGATGTGTCTTAGTTAATCTTTATCATGCTATTTTTATTCTCCTATGGCATTTTTAAATTTAAAATGTTACAATTCACGCTCATTTGTATTTAATTTTGCTGAAAATTTTATTTAGCTTATATATGCATCCTGTGTTAAAACAATTGTTGGAATTGTGGACATATCTCATGTAAGTTGTCAAATGAAAATTTTGTTCAGTATAATTATGTATGAGATAATGTTCCAGACATCGGACTGGATAACAGTGAAGTTGTTGGAGGATTTTTTTTGGAATTATTGAGGGCATTTATCCAAATCTTATTAATCCAAAAATGGCTTTGGAAAGCCAGTTTCATCATTAACTTTTCCTACTCATGGGCATTTAGAAGAGTAAATTGATAAAGAAAAGGAAAAGGAATGATAAACCTGAAAAAAGGCAAACACGGAACTTTACCGACATAGTCAACTAGAGGTATAATTTGTTGGTATTTTGGGTGCCTCATATCCATTGGAGAAAACTACGCGACAAGTTGGAGGAAATTCAAGAATATTCAGTAACCAGAAACGTGGACAGATGTGCACGGGCTCAGGTTGTCGAAAGGCCTTTCGACAGCCCTAAGCGAGCTTTCGATAGCTCTGGTAAAGCTATCAAAAATTTGAGATAGACAGACCATTCGGGATAGCATTGTCTACAACCCTGTCGACAACTGCGGGTATTTTCAGAATCTATTTTAAGAATCCTACTTGATTTTTGATTATGATTTTGATAAGGTTTCCGAATCATTCTTTGTAAGGGCAGTTGGTTGGATATCCATGATGATTTTGCTGAATACTTGGAAGGTCTAGATTTATTCTAGAGGTCTATAAAATCCCTCGGGTTGTGAGTTTTAGATACCAAGCTTGAAAGAGAGATTTCCATCTTGTATTGAGAGTTTGAGAGATTCTTATAAACTCTTGTATTGTATCTCAGATTAATAAGATTTTCTCCCTCTCTCAAATCGTGTGTTTCTTGATTTGTGTTCCTTCTCTTGTGATAATCAAGATATATTACTTGCGATCTCTCACTGCTTTCACATTTACTCTTATTGTTTGGTAGTGTCTATCATAACAATTGGTATCAGAGCAATGGCTGGCAACACGATCACAATGAAGTACGAGGATAAATTCGACGGGAAGAATAATTTCCTGTTGTGGAAAATGCGGGTAATGACGTTGCTCGTGAAGGAGAGCACTCACAAGGCCCTGCTTGGTGTTGAAAAGAAGCCGTCCAAGATGGAGGACGAGTGGATGAATTTCGATGTTCGAGCCAAGGCCACTATTATTCTATGCTTATCAGATGAAGTTTTTTTACAATGTAATGAATGAGAAAACAACTGCAGGTTTATGGTGTAAGCTGGAGTCTCTACATGAATAGTTTATCCAACACTCTTCTTGAAGAAGCAGTTATACATTCTTCGGATGAAGGAAGGAACACCGGTTCTGCAGCATCTCAAAACGTTTAATCGGATTTTGAGTGACCTAGCACTGGAGGTGAAATTAGAAGTCTCCCTTAAAGTTATGATCACTTGGCGACCACCATCATGTATGAAATGAAAACCTTAAATTTGAAAGATGTTAGGTAGATGCTCCAGAACAATGAGCTGATGAAGAAAGATTTCACAGTGGAAGCCTCAAGTTTGGTAGTCAAGGAGTAGAGTGGGAGTTCACAGAGTAGAGGACCCAAGAAGGGTACCAAAGCTTCTATTGTAATTTTGATTACTACTACTACAAATAGTCAAGGCACATGATGAAGACTTGCTCCAAGTACAAAGGGAAGCAAAAGAAGAAGGGTGGACTAGGAGCTGACGGAGCTAGTATCAATGGAAAACAATCGAATCAAGCCGGCATAGCCGAGGAAGAAGTTGAACGATGTGATGTTTTGTCAGTGAATCCAGATAGAGTCAAAGGGAGGTTCTTTGATGCTTGGTTGCTTGACTCGGGATGCACACACCACATGTGCTGAAGAAATGAGTGATTCAGCATATATGAGCCTTTTGAAGGAGGCACAGTCCTGATGGGTAACAATGTTGCATGCAAGACAGCTGGAATAGGCAGGATTTGCATGAAGATGTTTGACGAACGGGTGCGAACACTCAAGAAGTGAGACACATTCAGACCTGAGGAAAAATTTTCTTTCGTTGGGAGCCTTGGAAGCTCAGGGATACAAATCACAGGTATGGATGGAGCTCTAAAGATCACTAAGGGTTCCATGACGGTCCCGAAAGTAAAGGGTACAGTGAACTTGTCACGTCCCGCTTCCTACTAAAGCGAGATAAGCACGTGACTTGGGCCAACGACATGCTCAAAAGAGCATGCTAAGTCTCTAACTTGCAAATTATGTCATTTTTTATCTGCTACATATACATATCAAGTCCAATTAGAGTACACATATATGAAACAAAACTAATCAAAAATTTATTCAAATAATGAAGTTCACAAAAATCGAATAACTGGGTAACAAGTCCAAAACTAAGAAATGAGTTCATCTCTCTCTTATTCATACTTATATGAAAGCAAATAACTAAAAGCAGTCTCTAAATCTTTACTGAGCTCTAACTGGCTCCTCATGGTACTCTTTGTCTTCATCTGATATCACCACGTACTCTCTGTTATCTAGGGCAAGCAAATTCCGGGGAGGCAGAATCTCCCGACAAGTACAAACAAAGAAGAGGAAGTATGCAATATGTATATAGCACGCAGATGTATATGAATAAGAAAAGCTTGTGCAATATGCAATTAGTGATACTTATTTTCACTGACACAACCACACATTTGTAGCATGAATTTATTATTGAAACCAGTCATACAGTATTCAAGTCATGATGATAAACAAGCATTCACAAGGCATAAGTATAGTCATACATGAAGTCAAGTAATCAAGTATAGCTAAACAATCAATCAGTAGTAATTATTACAAGAACTCACAGCTAAAAGGTTAATTATAAAGATGACTACCCCATCTGCCATGTGCAGTAGATCATATCCCATCATTCGCCTACTACACATGTCAGTTGGATCTTAAGACGCAGAAACGATTGCGTCCTATACCACAACCTATTCTCACATATCAATCAATGATTGCCGTGTTTGAAAACTGCTAGTGGAGAAACGTTTGAGTACCCCAACGGGAAACATGCCAGGAGTAATATAATATAATAGTATATAACTAGAATGAGCTCATCAATAGCACATGTCACAAACTGACATGTACCATGTAAAATGAACACGATCGTACCTCCTACACAAGTAGGAGTACTCAATGTATACTTTCTCAGTTTCCACTATCAATTTCCTTTATATCAGTCCCGCGTCTTGTAGTTTTTGCAACCAATTTTATTTTAGAACATGAATATACTTGCGTGAACAAAATACCAAGAACAATTATGCCACCATGTCCTTGTCAAGCCCATATAATCACCATATACCAGTTTTTTAAATAATTCCAAATACATGCTTCATGCAAGCGTTTATCCATGCCATTTAAACTTTCATGTTCATATTCATGTTCATGTGTTCATGTTCAAGATGTAGATGTTCATGTTGTGATTCCTGTTTCATGGTGTCTTTCTACGTGAACAAGATCAATCGGTTATTTGTCATCATGTAGCAATTTATTCAAGCATGGTCCATACGATTAATAAACTCGAGGCATTATCAATAACATGCGTGAAAATTCAGTATCGAGCAATACATCTCAATTTATCTGTAATCAAGTTTCGGATTTAAATTTAGAGATTAGAAATCTAATTTAATAAAGATTTTGGTTTGGGTAATCTAAATATCAACTTCTACAAATTTTATATGCATCGGTGTTATGTTGAATGCAATTATTAAATGTGAGTATACATTTTGAAGTTGGACATGTAGGGGTTCATGAGCCAAGACGCTTTCTAAATTTTTTTTAGAAAATAACTTTCTAGGAAAGTGAATATAAATAAATTAGTTTCATAATATACACATCTAACACTATGTTATCCCCAAGTTTCATGCTAATTGGACTTACAGAGTGAAAAATAATTTTTGGAATTTGGTACATGTGACAGGGTCAACAAAATTTCAGTCCCAAGACGCATAATTAAACTCATGATTTCATCTAACAAATTAAATCAAATTCCAACGAAATTTTATAGACATATTGTAGACTTGTTATATTACATCTTATAAAATTTGAGATTTTTTGGGATTATCATTTAGGAGTTATGATTTTTCAAAATCAGGTATGCATGACAGAGTTCAGTTCAGAGACTCCGATTTCAGATCAAGGTTTTATCTATCAAACAATGTCAGGTTTCAATGAAATTTTATGGGCATATTTTAGACTTATTATATCAGATAATATCAAAATTTCAACCCTTTTGGACTTATGATTTAAGAGATAGGATTTTTTTCTTTTTTTTCATATTTATAGTTCAACCAGAACAAAATTACAGAACATAATGGAGTTAAAAATATAAGAATTGCATTATGACCATTCAAACATAATTTTTCAAAATCGGACCACATGCATACTTGTTTTTAGTTTATCACATAAAATAAGTATCAAATCTAGTAATATTATTCATGACAATCGAGTAGCAATCATTGAACATAAATCAATCTACCTGTTTTTCTCTTTATGTTAATTATTAGCAATTTAAAAATTAAAATTTTGCCACTAATTGACCACAATAAATTTCTCATGTATGATTATAATTCTAAAATGAGTAAATCTAGTTAACCAATGGAAAAATCATGGAAGATGGTTATAGGCATGATTTGGCATGATTTTTGTTGGATTTAACATCAAAGAAAGTAAAGCGACTCTAGATACTTGCCTTTTTGATGATTAAGATCCAACTCTTGATCTAGCTTGGTGAATACTGATGACTTCCTTCTCTCTCCTAGAGTAGATTGATTTTTTTATGGTTTTGGTGGATTAATTTTGAATTTATTTATAAGTAGTCATATAAGATGAGTATTATCATGTTTTTCTAGTGTTTAGGTTAAGTTTGAATTGGTTTTTAGTTAGGATTTAGCTAAACTCACAAATTTGAATGTTTATCTATTAGTTTGAACTTGATTTGGGTGTGTTTTTGGATAAGAAGGAATTTTGAACGAATTTAAAAATAATTTTTTTTATTTTTATGTATTCATGGATTTAAAAGGATAAGGAGTTGAGAAAAAGAATCTATTTGGGTTTGGTTTCTTATTGGGCTTGGGTATGAAAATCTAAATCCTATTGGGTAGTAACTTAAATCATGGACTTTGGGTCACAATATTTACTATTACTAAAATATTTTTATATTCCTAATTATTATCTTTCCTATTTATTTATTTATTTAATGCCTCTTAATATTACCTAGTTTTAGGATATTACAGAACTTGTACAAGGTGATTAGAAGAGTGGTGATTAGTGATTCTTCCGTAGAAACAAAGAATGAGGACACTAGAAGACTTTGACACATGCGTCTTGGACACATGAGGGAGCAACGACTTCGAGTTTTACACAACAAAAGAGTTCTATTAGGTATTAAACACTACAAATTCAACCTATGTAAGTTTTGCATTATGGGTAGACAGTTGAGAGTAGCTTTTACTGCCTCAGTGTACAAAATTAAGAGCTTGTTAGATCTTGTACACACGGCTGTGTGGGGACCTTCGCCAGTTGCATCTGTTGGGAGTGCATGTTAATTATGTTAATTTTATAAATAATTTCTCCTGTAAGGTATGGGTGTACTTCTTGAAGCAGAAATCAGATGTATTTCAGAAGTTCAAGGAGTGGAAAGCCAAGATGGAGAATCAGAAAGAGCGAAAGGTGAAGTTCTTGAGGTCAGATAATGTGGGTGAATATACATCTTCGGAATTCAAGGAGTACCTAGTTAGTGAAGGTATTGAACACCAGCTAACTATTCCAGGGTGTCTAGAATAAAATGGAGTAGCAGGCTGACATGTTAAAATTTTTTTTTTGGCAAAGACAGTGAGTCATGCGAGCTATTTAGTGAACATGTCACCATCTACAGCCGTTAATCTTCAGATCTCAGAAGGGATATGGAAAGGAGAGTCAGTGGACTATTCAACTTTAAGGATATTCGGCTGCCAGACATACAGTTTGGTTGATGTCAAAAGAGAAATAGGTGCAACTTAGACCGTTGAGACAGTCAGAAAGAGTTTCAGTGCCACCAATTAGATATGGCTGGGAAGAGGACCAAGTCTCTTTTGCATTGGTAATGGAAGCTGGAGATCCTAGCAGTTACAAGGAGGCAATTGACGCAGACGACATTGACAAATGGGCCATAGCCATGGAACAGGAGATGAAGTCTTTAGAGAAGAATCAAACATGGGATTTGATGAATCTACCAAAGGGTTCTAAAGCGATAGGTTGCAGGTGGGTCTTTCGAAAGAAGGACGATGAGCAATACAAGGCAAGACTAGTTGCCAAAGGGTATTCTCAGGAGAGTATTAACTACAATGAGATTCTCTCATGTAGTTAAGCATACATCGATTCGGTTGTTGTTGGCAATCATGGCTCAATGTGATCTCGAGTTGGAGTAGTGGGTGTGAAAACATTTCTGCATGATGAGCTAGAGGAGAGGATATACATGCAACAACCTGAACGATACATGCAACAACCTGAAGGGTACTTTCAGGAAGGTCTAGAAAACAAGGTGTGACTTCTCAAGAAGTCCCTTTATAGGCTGAAACAGCCTCCCAGGCAGTGTACAAGCAGTTAAACTCATTTATGATCAAGACCAACTACACCTGAGGTGAGCATGACAGTTGTGTTTATTTCAAGCAGTGCAATGATGATCTCACATATTTGCTATTGTATGTGGATGATATGCTAATTGCTGTGAGAAATAAGATACATATTTAGAAGTTTAAAGCTCAGCTAAAAGAGGAGTTCGACATGAAAAATTTGAGAGAAGCCAAGAAGATCTTAGGTATGGAGAGCAGTCAAGACAAAAGTACATGCAAACTCTAGCTATCCCAGGAGAATTATGTTCTCAAGATGTTGGAAAGGTTCAACATAGCCGAAGCAAGACCGATCACTGCTCCTTTGGCAGTTCACTTCATATTATCCTCTAGTCAGTGTCCACACTCAAAATAAGAGGATGAGATGTCTCGAGTAACATATGCTAGTGCGGTGGGATCATTGATGTATGCTATTGTCTGCACTAGGCCTGACATAGCCTATGCAGTTGTACAGTAAGTTGGTTCATGTCGAATCCAAGAAGGCAACATTGAAAAACAGTGAAGTGAGTGTTAAGATATCTACGAGGGACTGTAAGATTAGGTTTGGCGTTTCAGAGGTTAGAAACAGGAAAGCCTAATGTGTTACAAAAATATGTTGATGCAGTTTTGTAGATCTTGATCAGCGAAGATCTACGATGGGTTATGTATTCACAGTACCTGAGTGCATTGTTAGTTGAAAGACAAAATTACAAGATACCGTTACGCTTTCAACAACAGAGGCGGAGTACATGACTGCAGTTGGGGCATCTAAGGAAGCCTTATGGTTAAAAGGATTGGTCGGTACTTTTGGCATCATACAAGATTCAGTTCAGGTCTACTGCGATAGTTAAAAGTGCGATACATCTTGCTAAAGATCACATGTATCACAAGCGGACAAAGCACCTTGATGTGAGGTATCACAGGATACGCCATTTGGTTATAGTAGAAAAGGTTATTGACTTGGTGAAGATCAATACGAAGAAGAATCCAGCAGCCATGATGACCATCGCGATAGAGAAGTTAAAGCATCTATGAACTTCATCAATGTTCTCTAAAGGTAAGGTGGAGAATAAGCTCTTGGGAAGGAGCCGTGTAAAGTCACAAAAGGGGGGAGAGAAGCTTATTAATGGTATGGAGGCCAATTTCTACAAGGGACACATGTCATGTGAGTCAAGGTGGAGATTATTGGTATTTTGGGTGCATCACGTCCATTGCAGAAGACTACGCGATAAGGTGAAGGAGATTTCAAAAGATTTAGCAACCAGAAGTGTACGGGCTCAGGCTGTCGAAAGGGCTACAGCCATGAGGGACCTTTCGACAGCCTTGGTGAAGCTATTGAAAATCTGAGACAGCTGTCGAAAATCTGAGAGAGACGGGCCTTTCAGGACAGCGTTGTCGACAACTGCGGGTATTTTCAGAATCCTACTTGATTTCTGATTGGGATTTCGACGAGGATTTCGAATTCTTCTTTGTAAGGGGGGTTGATTGGATGTCTAAGATGGTTTTGCTGAATACTTGAAAGGTTTAGATTTATTCTAGAGATCTCCTAGGGTTGTGGGTTTTAGATCTCGAGTTTGAAAGAGGGATTTTCACCTTGTATTGGGAGTTTGAGAGATGCTAGAGAGAGATCTTTATAAACTCTCATATTGCTTCATAGGTTAATCGATTTTCTCCCCTCCCTCAAACATTGTTCTAAATATCCCCGATATAACCCCGATATTGCGCTGATATTGCGTTTACGGCACCTAGCCGCAATGATTTGGCGCATCCAAACCGATATAGCGTTTTTCATCCAAAATCGCCGATAAATAGGCATGGAACCGATATATCGGCCGTAATTTCGGCGATTTTGGACCCGATATACCGTTTACACCCAATTTTTAGGTTAGGTATTTGGGTAATTCGAGTGATGTGGCAATGTGGCATTTTTAAAGATTCTACACTTGGATAATGATTATAGATTCATAGGTTTAATGTAAGTTATCGAGTTAAGTATATCTTAAACATATAAGTATGATGTTTTATGTAGATTTATATAATTTATGCATATATTGTCTTATTGAGATGCAATTTAAGACAAGAAGAAATGTCGATTTTGATATCCGATTTTTGAAAATATCCCTGATATAACCCCATCCCCGATAAATTTTCCCAGCCGATGTAGCCGCTGTGGCCGCCATTTAAAACACTGCCCTCAAATCTTGTGTTTCTTGATTTGTGTTCTTTTTCTTGTAGTGATCAAGATATATTGCTTGCTATGGTAGATTTCTCAATGCTTCCGCAGTTACTCTTATTGTTTGGTGGTGTATCACAGCATAATTCATTTCCAGCTTAAATAAAATGAAGTCCTACTCAAATGGAAGCTCGTAAAGTATGACTCAAATTGAAACTTTTAGCTGATTCAAATTCTAATTGATTGCAATTTCTAAAGAAAAAGGATTAAATATATATTGGATATATTTGGAATTCACTTTGAGGAGATTATGGATGTTTTCCATGACACGATCAGTATATAAAACAAAGATGTTATCTTCTTTTTGCAGTATATTAACTCTGAATATATACAAGAGTTTGATACACACTTGAAATAACATTGTTCACACCCTTGCAAAATTCTATTTAATTTATTTGCATTTTTAATTGGATACCTAATTTTAGTCTAGGAAATTCTGGTGCAGGGTACTGGGGTTGTCTTATATCCCAGTTGCATTAGTCCATTCTCCTTGCATTGTTCGAAGAGCGAAGCCTTATTTGACACCATAAGATATGTTTGTTAGAATTCCGGAGTATGGGGTTCTTACAAAGTTTAGTGGCACCCATCACTCATATTCAAATTATCTTCTGAATGGAGGGAATAAAATAACTTTGTCAAATTCTTGCGCAGTGATATCATTTAATGTTGGTCATTGAAGTAATCAGATGGTTCAAGAAGTTTAGTTTCTTAGGGAACCATATGGTTCAGAAATTTTAGTCTTAAATATTCATGCTTGCAAACTTTTTAAACCAAGATTTATGGTCTAGATTTATTTAGCAGCTCATATTCATCGTGCTATTTTAAGCCGTTTATTTTGTGAAAAAGGTGCCGTGGGGAAAAATCTTCAAATGAAGTGCCTTTATGTTTTTAGGCTATTAAATGTGTGGATAGTTTTGATGTTCTATTGTGTACTTTTCATTTGATACCTTCAATTTGAGATCCTTAGGATCCTACTCTAATTCCCACTCTTACTCTCTTCTTCTTTATACATACACATACGTATATATGTACATACATTTATACATGCATGCATACATACATCCACATATACATATATAGGACTATTCTTCTCTTAGCAGGATAAGAAATCTCCTCCAACTTTTATAGCCATTGATCTAAACTTGAACGGCTGGAGTCTTTTGTGGCATGTTACAGTTGAATTAAGAACAGCAGGAGTAAAACTGATCTTTCGTGATTTCCCACTAAACGTGGAACTGGGAACTATCTTTCCTTTTCTTGTTTTCTTCCTTCTACCTTCTTCTCCTGGTCTGCTCTTTCCATCTCTTTAATTTTTCTACATTCTACATTTTCATCTGTGATCAATGGTTCACATTAACTAAGAAGAGAAGGGGTAAATGCTATTATACTGTCTGGTCCACAGGCCATGTTTTTAGGCAGTCCTCGTGCTGTGCCATGGGCTGGGCGTGGGTCTGCCCAATAGTGCAAGCGAAAATTCTTGGCCTGGCTCAGCCTTACGGTCATTCAGGCAATGTTCTGCCAAGCTTTTTGGGGCCAGCTTGATTGGGCCTCGGGCCAGACATGGCCTAATCTCTTCCCCAAAAGGTGTTGAAGTTGCACAAACAATAATGAACTAAATTATCAATTAGGAATAAAGTGGAAGTCATGAATCATATCATTTTCTATATGTATCCATCTAAAATTTTGCACTCTTGCTACATTTGTTAGTCATGCATTTCAATTTGGGTTGTGATACTCTTTCTCATGTGCTACTCTCTCTACTTGATTATTTCAGGTATGTGTTTGGAGTTACTCGTATTCCTCGGTTGGAAGATTGGCCTGTTATGCCTGTGGAGCGCTTAGGTTTTATGCTTATGGTATTTCTTGTTCTCTCTTACGTTTTCTCTGATGTTAATATGATTGGTTTTTCTGAATTAATCTTTTCTATACTCAAAATTAATCATGTACACACATACAGATTATTTCACACACACACACACACACACACACACACACACACACACACACAGAGGTGAAAGTAGGTTGGCCCGCCGGTAACACTCCTTCCTCTTAAGTGGGAGGTTTCCAGTTCGATTCCCACTATTGTTGAACAGGAGTTGGGCTTGGGTAATTAGTGTGGGGGGGTGTGTCTTAATCTTTCAACGCACACACACATAGAGACTATATATATATATATATATATATATATATATATATATATATATATATATATATATATATATATATATATGGGGGATAGACTTGGGTTCATGCGAAAGGATTCGAGCTCGAATACAAGATCCACTCCGTTGAAGTTGATTTACATTGTTTAAAGTAATTAAAAATAAAAAATCAAGTGTTTTGAATATTTTTTGCCCATTCATCAAGTAGGCACAAAATGGACGGCCGAAAATAGCAGTTTACTTAGATCTATGACTTTAGACATATAAATTCGCGATCCGACCATTTGATCATGATCTAAACATTTAAAAAATCACACACACCAATTTTTATTAGGTTTCAAATATTATACACCATTAAACTAACCAACTCACTATTCCAGTGTTCATTTTGCATCTACTTGATGGATGAGCAAAAAGTATTCAAAAATACTTGATTTTTTATTTTTAATTATTTTAAACAATGTAGATCAACTTCAACGAATTGAATCTTGTATTTGAATGTCGTGGGATTGAGCTTGAGTGAGAAGGATTCGAGCTCGAACCTTCCGCATGGACCCAAGTCTATCCCCTATTGGAAGGACACAAGTCTCTCTCTCTCTCTCTCTCTATATATATATATATATATATATATATATATATATATATATAGAGAGAGAGAGAGAGAGAGAGAGAGAGACTTGTGTCCTTCCAAAAGGATTTGTGCCCGAATCCTTCCCAGTGAAATTCAACCCTCCGACATTCGAATACAAGATCCACTCCGTTGAAGTTGATTTATATTATTTTAAATATTTATAAACTAAAAATCAAGTGTTTTGAATACTTTTTGCCCATCCATCAAGCGGCTCAAAATGGACGACCGAAAGTAGTGAGTTGGTTAGATCTATGTCTTTAGACAAACAAATCTCGATCCGGCCATTTGATTATGATCTAAATATTTAAAAACCCTTGCAAACCATTTTTTGTTAGGATTCAAATGTTCTACACCGTTAAACTAACCAACTCATTATTTAGGCCGTCCGTTTTTCCCC
Source organism: Agave tequilana (assembly GCA_038442645.1). Classification (NCBI taxonomy): domain Eukaryota; kingdom Viridiplantae; phylum Streptophyta; class Magnoliopsida; order Asparagales; family Asparagaceae; genus Agave; species Agave tequilana. Next base: position 93,811 of record JAVJIF010019143.1, on the reverse strand, counting down.
TACTTGATGCATGGGCAAAAGTATTCAACACACTTGATTTTTGGTTTATAGATACTTGAAATAATATAGATCGACTTCAACGCAGTGGATCTTGTATTCAAATGTCGGATGTTGGTATTTTAGTGGAAGGATTCGAGGCCGAATCCTTCCAGAATGACACAAGTGTATCTCTCTCTCTCTCTCCTCTCTCTCTCTCTCTCTCTATATATATATATATATATATATATATATATATATATATATATATATATATAAAAGAGTTATTCTACTTATCATATATTCTAATACTACCAGATTTGTTTGAAATTCTTCATCTATCGAAGTGGTAATGGGAAACTCAGCACTTTTTTGTGCTTTGTTATTAACATACTTTGAATTTTTTGTTCTCTTCTTATGGATCCAACTTCTAATCTTTCCATGCCATATAGACCATATGCTGCATACAAGATTTTAGGCTAGATTTCTATTGCGCAATTATTTTATTCAAGAGAAACAATATCCATCCCCCAACAATCTCCCCCCCCCCCCCCCCCCCCCCCCCACCCCACACGTAACGGGCCCCTCCTTAAATCCTTCTTGGATAGAACAACTATATTTGACCCAATCAACTCCATATTAGCTTAAACAATACAATGAAAAAACTAATCATGGCCGATCCCATCATTGCCTCCTCCCTTTATTGTTCTTCTGAGAAATAGCACACTCAACATTTTTGCAGGCTTGAGCTTGGCCTCCGTGACGAAGCCTGCTTATGCTACACCTCATGACCTCAGTTCCTCTTTTCCTCCCTCGTTTCCATGCTCAAGCCACTTTGTTGGATTTGGTTAGCTACATGAACAAAAGGGTAGGCTCGATGTAATATTTAGGCTGTCAGGGTTAAATGGGTTCTGGATTTTTTTGTTATCAGTTGTTTTCTAGAAGGGGTTTAAATTTATTTGCTCATTGGAATGTGGAGGCAAAAATTGTTGTTGGGATTCTGTGGAACTAAATTAAGAATCAATCAATAGAGGGAAAAGAATGTGAGAAGTCGGATTTTTATGAAATTCATGTCTTGGATTCTCTTCAGGTGATGTTGGTAAGGGAATGAGAAGTAGGTGGTGAAGAACTTCAAGGAGAGGGTTGGATTGATTGAAGACGAAGAGAAGAGAAATTTATTCGTATCTTTGAGATAGGTTCTAACCCAAGCCAGAGTATATTCCTAGTATATTATCGTAGATTAACAAAGTGACTTAACGGGGGTAGTGCTTATTTTTTTACCCAAATTATGAAGTTTGTGATGCGAATAAGGGATTATGAAAATTTTAGGCGTGAACAAGGGATTAGGAAATGTCAGGCGTGAATACGAAAAAAAGGCTTATTTTATGAAAAATATCTTAAAGTTTCCCTCATATTTAAGTTTAATACCTTGTACCTTTTTTTCCTCATGTTTAATACCCTGTACTGATGAGAATATCTTAGCTTTAATTTTCATTGTATTTTCAGTTGTATTTGTGTACTTGGTATTTGTATTGTATTTTGTATTTGTATTGGGTATATGTGTACCAAGTAGTGGTAGTAGTGGGTAGTTATGAGTGTAGTTATGTGTAGATATGACTGTGTAATGTAGTGGGAAATCATGTGTAGTTGCAATGTAATGAGAAGTTATGGAGTTGTGTGGGTACTTATGAATCTATAGCCTACATATAGACATATGTATCCTTGGTTGAAAATAAACGGATGAGTACGAAATTAATGGCTTTCGCCCTTGCCTGCTCTCTTCCCTCTAGTTCATCTCCTTCCTTAATCTTCTTCTCTATTCTTCTATATTCTTTTGCTGGTTGCCGCTTTTCAATGCCTCTCTCTCTGTTATCCTCTCTAGGCCCTACTCTTCCCTCTGTCCTTTTCAAAGCATGCTCTCCTCTCTCAGATCTCTCCCTCAGCAACAACATAACAACAATAGCAGAAACAGTACCATCTGCAACAGCAGCCGCAATAGTCGCAACAACAGAAGCTCTGACAGCAGAACCAGCAGTAGGAGCAGCAACAGAACCACCAGCAGCGCAGCAGTAGGAGCAGCAACAGTGCAGTAGAAGCAACAACAATGCAGCAATAGAGCAGCAGAAGCAGCAGCAGTGTATCAACAACAGAAGTAGCGCAATAACAACCAGATCAATGATGCACACAATTTGTTCGAAAAGATGCCAAAGTCAAGTATCTATTCATAGCAGAATGCATTAGAACATAATAGTAATAACCACCAGATCAGTTCCAAGATCCACAGTACAATAACAATAGTTTTGTCAGTGAGTTTTTATTTCAGCATTCATATTATTAGCTGGTTACATCACTTGATTTATCTCTAAAGTTTTATTACCATTCATGCTGTCCACTATGTGAGATGTGTGAATTTACAAATTACGCGATTGCTTAGCTTCGAAATTGACTTTAGAACTTGTCATTCATGATTGTAATTAAATTTGATTGAGATTAGACATGTTCAACCTAGCATGCAATATTTTGTAAAATTCATCTGTTTGACATTGTTAGTTTTTCATTGCTTTTCTGCCACAGATCTTTATATTTGGTGAAATATAGCGACTTCGATTATATCACTGTTTCCCTACAATGCACGCACCCACCGTTTCACATCAATTAGGTATCAGAGCTGCGTTCTAGGCTAAAAATTTCAATCATACATGTGCTAGATTGCATCCAATAGACGTTAGAAATGTGTCATTGCATGTATAACTATCAATATGGACAACTCCAAAATCCTCCAAAAGCTAGATGCTATTTTGAGTTGCATAACTAGGTTGGGATCAGGCATTCAAGTCCACCTCTTATCGTCCAGCAATCTAGTATAACAAGTGTCAAGGTTACGAGCATCGCGGTTAACTGTCCAAGTCCAATCAAAGAACTAAAGTTAAGGAATCATTTGATACAAATCCAGAATCTCTTCCTCCTTTATTGTCGACCTTACTATCATTGTCTGTTCTGGTCAACTCCACCCTCATCTACTGCCGACACTAAGCCCAGTTAGAGTTACCATTGACAAACTGTCTAACAAATACGGAATCTGACTCTGAAGAGCTCATTTACCAGGCAAAATATTTAGAAAACTCTGACTTGACAGAGAATTCACATGTGATAACTTTGAGGAGTTTAGTATTTCGAGTCCTCTTGAGGCCATCCCAGTGATTGCGGAATTTATTAATATCTTCCATAAAGACACTCCGACTCTTCCTGAAGTCACCCTTGTGATTGCGGAGGAGGATGTCTTTTTGAAGACCTCTCGGGCACGTTACCATTGACGTGTGATATCCAACACGCCAATGAATCAACCCTAAGAGCTAGTTTTTCGACTTGCCACACCATAGGAATGATCCTACTATACATACTGAACTCAAAGAGCAAGTTGATTTATCACTAGATGTGAAGCAACAGTGCCTTGCCCCAATAAATATTCATTTCTATGAGAACAAATTCTGGAGTTATATAGTGACAAAGGGTGTAGGTCAGACCAAGGATGTAGACATATATGATCGATCTACATCCAAATTTTTTGAGAATGCAATTATGGGAGAATATAACGCCTTACAGATTATCAACTCTTTTTTCGTTACTATTAAATTTAATCGTGCATTTCCTCTACCTTTACTTGTTTACATGACTTTCATCTTCACTGTCAAAACAGGTAAACTATCGCATACTTTTAGGATCATACCTCTGATAATCCTTTTGATCGGGGTCGTGTATATTGTTGATCCGATGATCCAAGCATCTAAAACTTTAAATGTCCAACTGAGAGTCAAAGTTCCCTAGCTATTTTTTGGAAGACTATTTAGCAATGATAGACACTAAGTTAAGTTCTCTACTGCACTGTATTATAGAATTTTTGAGTCTGCATTTAGACCTAAACATCTGAGTCTGCATCATATTTTGCCCTACACATGCAAGTTCTACATATGAGAAATCAGTAATAAATTTGAACAAGTAACGCTAACTATAAGTTACACTGTGACATCAGGAAGTTAATTTAAAACTTTAATGTTGACAATTTTATGATGGTTCAGATTCGTCCGAAATAGTTTCCCAGGAAACAGTTAAAGATTTGCATTCCTGTAGTGCTAGACTTTTCAAAATCTTAAAAGAATTTAAATTACAATACTTATATTATAAATTTGACATCAGTTCTATATTCAGTATTGAACACTAAGTGGTTTACAAGGTCTTGATTATCTATAAACAACCCGCTGGTTGATGAGCTTTACCCTCAGCCCATTTTTGTGAGTCCTTCACTTTCAGACTTTCATATATTCATCCTATACAACAAAGAAAATTGATAACATTTTAGATGATGAATTTATGATGCAACTTTGACTAGTAATATGAGATGTAAGAAATAAACTTCACCAGTAAGAGCAGTTCTGCAGTTGACTCGACAGGGTCGAGTTCTCTGCCATCTGGAGAGAATTGATGAGAGTATCTTAGCTTTAATTTTCATTGTATTTTCAGTTGTATTTGTGTACTTGATATTTGTATTGTATTTTTTAGTTGTACTAGGTGTATGTGTACCAAGTAGTGATAGTTGTGAGTAGTTATGAATGTAGTTATGTGTAGATATGAGTGCGTAATGTAGTGAGAAGGTATGAGTAGTTGTAATGTAACAAGTTATGGAGTTGCGTGGGTAGTTATGAATCTGTAGCCTACATATAGGCATATGTATCCTTGGTTGAAAATTAGCGGATGAATATGAAATCAATGGCTTTCTTTCTTTCCTGCTTTCTTCCCTCGGTTCATCTCCTTCACTAATCTTCTCTTCTATTCCTCTATTATCTTTTGCTGGTTGCCCCTTTTCCCTACCTCTTTCCTCTTTCTGTTATCCTCTCTAGGCCCTTCTCCTTTTCCCTCTGCCTTCTTCATGCTCTCCCGTCTCTCGGATCTCTTCCTCAGTAACAATATAACAACAGCAGTAGAAACAGTACCAGTCGCAGCAGCAGCAGCGCAACAGCAACAACAGCAGCCGCAGTAGTAGAAGATACAACAGCAGAACCAGTAGTTGTAGAAGCAATAGAACCAACAGCAACGCAATAGTAGGAGCGGCCACAGCAGTGCCACCAACAACGCAGCAGTAGGAGCAGCAGCAGTTCAACAACATCAGTAGCAGTTCAACAACAGAGCAGCAGAAGCAACAACAACAACAGTGCAACAACAACTAGATCAATGATGCGCACAATTTGTTCGAGAAGATGCTAACGTCAAGTATCCATTCATAGCAGAATGCATCAGAACAGAATAGCAATAACCACCAGATCAGTTTCAAGATCCACAAAACAACAACAGTAGCTTTGTTAATGAGTTTTTATTTCAGCATTCATATTATTAGTTACATCACTTGATTTATCTCTAAAGTTTTATCACCATTCTTGCCGTCCACTAAATTGTGAGTTGTGTGAATCTACAAATCATGTGATTGCTTAGCTTCGAAATTGACTTTAGAACTTGTCATTCAGGATATATGTATTGTAATTAGATTTGATTGAGATTAGACATGTTCAAACCTAGCATGCAATACTTTGTAAAATCCATCTGTTTGACATTGTTAGTTTTCATTGCTTTCATGCCGAAGATCTTTGTATTTGGTGAAACGTAGCTACTTTGATTATATCACTGATTTCCTATAATGCACGCACCCACCGTTTCACATCACATACCCTTTTTCTTTCATGTTAATACCCTAAAGTTTTTTTTTTAATATGCTACCTTGAAAAAAATCAAGTCACCAAATTAACCCTCTTGCTTTTTCTACTTCCCAAATTATAAAATAGAAATTGTAATTTTAGAGAACGTGGGTGTTTGTAGAAGGGATGAGGCCAACATGAAATAGGAGATGATGGTGGTGACACTGGTGGACAAGGTGGTGTTGCTAGTGGAGGAGAGACAAGATATGGTGGTGCTGATTGTTGGGGGTTGGGGGGGGGGGGGGGGGGAGGGGGGCAGAGAATGGGTTCAATTAGATTCAACTGGGTCGTAGGATTATAAAAGTGTTGGAGGTCATTGCGCTATTGAAAGAGGGAGGAGAAATAGGTAATGTTTATTTAGAAAGTTGAGGAAGAGGAGGTGGTGTTAATTGAGGTGGGAGAAATTTATTTTTTTAGATTAAGATCCTCTCAAAAAGTAAAAAGGAAGAAGTTTGGTGGAAAGATAAAAATCGAATGGTTATGGTGGAGAAGGAAAAAAATGGTGTGGAGAGGAGGAAAATGGGGGAAGAAATGAGTTTTATTTGGCAAGGGTTAGCATATGACAGAAAGAAGATGAAGTTGGAGGAAGAAGAATAGGACAAAAGAGTCATCGAATTTCAATTGGTGGGGGGGGGGGGGGGGGGAACGTTCAATTAATTTACAATGTATTGATGCAAAAACTAAAAAAAGCTTTAGGGTATTAAATACAATGAAAATTAGTACGAGGTATTAAACTTATACATAGAGGAAACTTTGGGGTATTTTCCATAAAATACGCCAAAAATAAAACTTTTATTACTGGTGGACGTATAACGGAAATTTGTTTTTACTCAAAAAAGGATATGTTTATGACTAAGGAGGTAATGACAGGATTATGTTAGTCAGACTGGATGATGTTTATGAGTAGATGTTCATCACAGTTGAAATATAACTGGATCAATTCCAGCAAGTGTATATGAGAACTGTACTTTCTGGGTGTTAACTACACCTTAATTGAGTTTGCTAATTGGTTGAAGAAATAAATCGAGAGTAAGTATTCTCAACCATTTGACTTTCATATGTATGGTTCTGCCTTAATCCTACTGTATAAAAGCAACACTGCACCTACAGGTCCTACTCTAGTGTGATGGAAGGAAAAGGAACATCATTAAAACATGTTAGGATTATTGCGGATTGTTTCTGTTTGGGGATAGGAATCCTTGGGAATATGCCAGTATTTTAGTTTGCTATAGGCTACAATATGCACTTCAATGTGCAGTGACCCATAGCAATAATATTTCATTATGTAGCCTGTGAAGCTTATGCTATTCCATTTGGTAACTGATAGTGTAGTAGGATATCTACCTTAACCAAATTTCCTCTACATTGTTTAGTGTTTCCTTTTGTTTTAGCTAAGAATTACCACTGCCTTGCATTCACACCGATGCTGGATCCAGAATCTCTTCTCTTGTTCATATTATGGCCCGTGTCCTGGCATCTGCGGTATCTATGCTTTCACTTAAAGTCACCATATATATATATATATATATATATATATATATATATATATATATATATATATATATATATATATAGAAAGAGAGAGAGAGAGAGAGAGAGAGAGAGAGAGAGAGAGACTTGGTCCCCTAAAAGGATTTGAGCCCGAATCCTTCCCAATGAAATTCAATCCTCCGACATTCGAATACAAGATCCACTCCGTTGAAGTTGATTTATATTATTTCAAGTATTTATAAAACAAAAATCAAGTGTTTTGAATACTTTTTGCCCATCCATCAAGCGGCGCAAAATGGACGGCCGAAAGTAGTGAGTTGGTTAGATCTATGTCTTTAGACATACAAATCTCGATCCGGCCATTTGATTATGATCTAAATATTTAAAAACCCTTACAAATCATTTTTTGTTAGGTTTTAAATGTTCTACACCGTTAAACTAACCAACTCATTATTTAGGCCGTCCGTTTTTCCCCTACTTGATGCATGGCAAAAAGTATTCAACACACTTGATTTTTAGTTTATAGATACTTGAAATAATATAGGTCAATTTCAACAGAGTGGATCTTGTATTCGAATGTCAGAGGGTTGTATTTGAGTTGGAAGGATTCGGGCTCAAATCCTTGACACAAGTCTCTCTCTCTCTCTCTCTCTATATATATATATATATATATATATATATATATATATATATATATATATATATATATATATAGAAATATGTATATCAGCCGATGGTTGAGAGTCTCTCTCAGCCTGCGGTGACGTGACACATTATGAGCCACATAGTGACACATTATGAGCCACATAATTTGACAATCTAAAATGACGTTCCGCTTTTGAAAATAATTGAAATTACTAAAAGCCCCTATCGTTTGTCTTTTCTTGGAATGATGTATTAGTTTTATATTCTTTATTATTATTTTTTCTCCCCTTTTATATGTCTATCTCTCTATGTCTCCTCACGCTGTCAGATCTTGGTCGCTGTCTTGTAAAATAAATGGTTTGAAGATGAAATTTCATCGCAGTCTAATTAAAATTTATTAATAAAAAGACTGTGATCTTGTCGCAAAATGAAAAATAAGTTATAAAATACTACGACCAAGGTTGCAGTGTTATCAAACAAAACTTTTCAAAAAACTGCTATTCCATAAGACTGTGACTAATGTCGCAGTCTTCAGTCGCAGTCTTTAAACCATCTTAATTACTTAACTTTTGAGACATTGTTCACTGCTTCAATTGACTATGTCTCTTGTTTCACAATAATGCGACCATGGTCGCAGTATTCTATTTAGATTCTTTAATAAAAAATATTATGATCAAGGTCGCATTGTTATCAAACAAAACATTCTCAAAGAGACTGTTGTTACATAAGACTGCGACCGAAGTCGCAATCTTTTAATCATTCTAATTAATTAACTTACAAAATTATTGTCACTGCTTCAATTCACTGCGACTCTTATTTCATAAGACTGCGACCACGGTCGCAGTATCCTATTTAGCTTAACAAGGTCGAAAAAATACTGCGACCCTAATCGAAAAAATAAAAAAAAGGCTGCAACACTGCGACCTTTCTGCGACCAAAGGTCGCAATGTAAAATAAAAATAAATCTAAAAAGTGAATGATATTAAAAAATTTAAATCCAAAATTTTTCTTTTCAGAAACTGTGACTTCGATTGCAGTTTCAGAAAACAAAAAAATAAAATAAAATAAACTGTTTCAAGTCGCAGTAATAGATTTTTATTGTGATTAAAACATCTTTTAAAAAAAAATTTGAACATTAATGCGATCATGGTTGCATTCCTTTAAAATAATTTATTTTTCTAAAATTTAGTAATCAAGGTGTGTAATTTATTTGTTTGAAAAAACTCAAAATTTTCAGATCTGTAATTTTTTTAGTGGAGGAACAGTTGTAGCCAGGTTAAAAGTGAAACTGAGGGTATTTTAGTCATTGGGCAACGAAAAATAGTTGAGGGTCTTCTTTTACCGCCTAAAATTTTGAGTTCTCTGCGGGTAATATAAAGCCACGTCATGTCGGCTGAGAAACTCTCAGCTATCGGCTGAGGTACAGTAACCCCATATATATATATATATATATATATATATATATATATATATATATATATATGTGTAAATCAGCTGACACAGGAGGCAAATTCGTCCTATGTCGCACTCAAAAATCATATTTCCCGAATGAATTTTCAAGATCCGACCGTACATTATCATCTTCATATTCTAAGATATACAGATATAAAAAATCAAGTGATTTGAAGTTCGTTTACTCATTGATCTAAACGTTCTATTTTGTTCTATTGTTAAAAAACAGTTAATGTTTGAACCCAAAAAAAATGTAGTAAACAAACTTCAAATCACTTGATTTTTTATATGTATATATCATAGAATATGAAGATGATAATGTGTGGTCGGATCTTGAAAATTCATTCGGGAAATATGATTTTTGAGTGCGACATAGGAGGAGTTGCCTCCTGTGTCAGCTGATTTACATTTCTCTCATATATATATATATATATATATATATATATATATATATATATAGACTCGTGTAGTTTCGGAAGGATTCAAGCCCCAATCCTTTCCACTCAAATACCAACATCTGACATTCAAATACAAAATCACTTCGTTGAAGTTGATCTATATTATTTAAAGTAATTAAAAATAAAAAATCAAGTGTTTTGAATACTTTTTGCCCATCCATCAAGCGGCGCAAAATGAACGACTGAAAGTTGTGAGTTGGTTAGATCTGTCTTTAGACATACAAATTCTTGATCCGACCATTTGATCATGATCTAAACATTTAAAAACCCGTACAAACTAGTACAAACTAATTTTTGTTAGGTTTTAAATGTTTTACACCGTTGAACTAACTCACTCACTATTTAGGCTATCCGTTTTTCCCCTACTTGATTCATGGGCAAAAAGTGTTTTAAAATACTTGAAGTTTGATTTATAGATACTTTAGATAATATAGATCAACTTCAACGGAATGGATATTGCATTCGGATGATATATGATTGTTTTTGAGTGAGAAAGATTCGGGCTTGAATCCTTCCGGAACTACACAAGTCTATCTCTATCTCTCTCTCTCTCTCTCTCTCTCTATATATATATATATATATATATATATATATATATATATATATATATATATATATATATATATATATAGACTTGTATCCTTTCAAAAGGATTTGATCCCGGATCCTTCCCACTCAAATTCAACCCTCCAACATTTGAATACAAGATCCACTCCGTTAAAGTTGATCTATACTATTTCAAGTATCTATAAACCAAAAATCAAGTGTTTTAAATACTTTTTGCCCATCCATCAAGCGACGCAAAATGGACGGCCGAAAGTAGTGAGTTGGTTAGATCTATGTCTTTAGACATACAAATTCTCGATCCGGCCATTTTATTATGATCTAAACATTTAAAAACCCCTATAAACTAATTTTTGTTAGATTTCAAATGTTCTATACCGTTAAACTAACCAACTCACTATTTAGGCCTTCCGTTTTTCCCCTACTTGATGGATGGGCAAAAAGTATTTAAAACACTTGATTTTTGGTTTATAGATAATTGAAATAGTATAGATCAACTTCAACGGAGTGGATCTTGTATTCGAATGTTGGAGGGTTGAATTTGAGTGGGAAGGATCCGGGATCAAATCCTTTTGAAAGGATACAAGTCTCTATATATATATATATATATATATATATATATATATATATATATATATATATATATATAGACTTGTGTCATTCCGGAAGGATTCGAGGCCAAATCCTTCCCACTCAAATACAATCTTACAACATCTGAATGCAGGATCCACTCTGTTGAAGTTGATTTACATTATTTCAAGTAACTAAAAATGAATAATCATGTATTTTGAATACTTTTTGCCCAGTCATCAAGTGGGCGCAAAATGGATTACTAAAAATAGCATGTTGCTTAGGTCTAAGTCTTTAGACTTACAAATTCTCGATCCGGTCATTTCATCATGATCTAAACACTTAAAAACTCTCAACACCAATTTTTGTTAGATTTCAAATATTCTACACTGTTAAACTACCAACTCACTATTTCAGTCATTCATTTTGTGCCTACTTGATGGATGAGCAAAAAATATTCAAAATACTTGATTTTTAGTTACTTAAAATAATGTAGATCAACTTCAACGGGAGTTTTATGTGATCGTAACATTTCGTTATGGCTACTAAGGGAAAGTTTTATCGGACAGCTATTAGGCCAGCTTTGTAATATGACACAGAATGTTGAGCTATAAAGAAATATCATGCCCAGAAGATGAGTATAGCAGAGATGCGCATGCTTCGTTGGAGGTGCGGTAACACGCGGAGAGATAAGGTGAGAAATGAGGATATTTGTACTAAGATAGGTGTAGCCTCTATAGAAGAGAAGATAAGAGAAAATCGCCTACGATGGTTTGATCATGTGCGACGTAGACCTACAGATGCACCAGTCCGGCGAGTAGAGCGTATTAATTTAGCTCAAGTTAAAAGAGCGCAGGGGAGACCAAAGAAAACATGGATGGAGGTAATATGACAAGATATAGAGGCTAAAGATCTTAGTGAAGGCATATTGCTCGATAGGAATGAGTGGAGAAAGCTGATCTATGTGTCCAATCCGACGTAATTCTCTTTTGGTTCATGTAGCCTACCCTAAATACTTGAGACAAATGGCTTAGTTGTTGTTGTTTTTGTAAGGATTTGGCCTCGAATCCTTCTGGAATGACACAAGCCTATCTCTCTCTCTCGACTATTGTGGTTGTCAACTAGCTATTATGATTATTCATCCAAGTGCTGATAGAGGAGAGGGGGAGAGAGTGGCCGTAATAAAAAAGTGCTCCCAATGATCTTGAAATGGAAAGAGAAAATGACGTCCGTCTTTGGCTTCTTAGGTTGACCCCATATTTTGGTAGGAAACGGAGTGAGTCTTTCATATCCACATATCCTAGGTATTTTCTGTATACCTTTACCAAAAAAAAAAGAAAAATAAAAAAAATCTTTAGTTCAATGCCGAGGCTTTTGTCCCATTCCCTATGAGGTTCCTTATAATATTGGCATTTCAGAAAAATACGATATTACATTATATATTTTCAGGTGCACTTCAGTCTCTGTTTATGATCTCTCTTGAAATGATAATAATTATTAGTTACTTTTCATGCAAACCTAGACTGTTTTATTTCTTTATACCATAAGAACTGCATCATAACTCAAATAGTGATGATTGATTTATTATGATTAAGATCAGATACCTGCTTATTATCCGTGCGTGGTCCGAATGTTTGACTGAGTTGGTTCATGTTACAGCCCCACGGTTTCTTCAACTGCTCCCCTGCGGTGGATGTTCCGCCCAGTAGTACTATTGAACTGGAACTGAAGGAGAATGTAGCAGCGAAGCCAATCCCAAGCAGTTTGCTGGCGAAGCTCTGAAGGCATTGTGAGCAGGTGGGTGTGTTCTTCTAGGGAGACAAGAGAATAACTGCAAAATAAAATAAAATAAAATACAAACCTGTCTTGTTTGTTGTGAGATCTACATTAATGAACGGCGTATCTTAATTTACTATGGGATTGTGATTAATGGATTGTTGAACAATTGTGAGAAAGGAGACCGTTTGTTGTTTTAATTTGTTACTTCGTTCTGGATAGATACTATTGGAGCTCTCTTTTTCTCTGCTTTAACTGATTTTATTTTTAAGCACTTCCTGATTTTAAATCTTTGAGTGATTTAAATTACATAATCTTAGAAATATACTTACTAACAAGCTTGTTATGGGCTACCTTGTGACTTGCTATCGAGGATGGTTCAAATCTCTGTATTGGAATATATTTCTTTATTGAGAGAGAGGTTTTTTTTTTTTTTTTTTTAGTAGGGGCGTAATCAACTCGATGTAGATATAACTTTGTATTGTGTGGTGGGGATTTTTCTGCCACGGACGATCGGGCGCTCCCGATCGAATCTTCAAAAACCTCAGGAAAGAAAAAAAATGCTTTTTAGGTCAGGAGCACCACTATGGTGCCTGCTAAAATGTCTTGGGCGTGAGAATATGTGTCCTCGTTTAGAAAGAAGCAAAAGAAATGTGTTTTTGGTGATAATCAGAAGTGATCCCCCCTCGTGTTGGAGGAGGCGCATATATGCCAGCGTGGGTTGTGAGGATGAAGATAACGATTCTTGTAGCTGCATGATTTTTGAATCATAAACGTTTTGATTGATTTAGATAGCACGTAAGGAAATTTGCTGTTATATAAGTGTTTTGCTTAAGTTGTTGAGATCGAGCAGAGGGATCAAACGCCATCCGCAAGCGCTTGAATTGGGTATCTGTAGATCTTTGTAACTGTCTTGATTGTGCCTAGGTTGTTTGGATTGACATGTAAAAACGTCCATCCTTATTCGTAACCGCCCACTTAGCTATAGGGTTGTCATAATTGCCTGAGCTGAGCAATGCCTAGAGCGTGAGGGAGATCAAGGTTAGCAACCGATTCTGTGATTCACGGAGATCTGGAAGCCGTTTCAAGTCTATTGCTGGAGCAAGAGTGGAAGTCTTAGAGAGGATATTTATTCTAGATGTTGAAGCCTTTTAGTGGTTTGAATAGCTCTTATGAGCTGAGGATCCAGAGGGATAGTTCCGGACCGATGTAGCCTTGGGGCGGGACCCGGGGCTTTTCTTGAGTCCCTGTTGGGCTTGTACGCATGTTGGTCATTGGTCGCTTGGGGCGCCTCTTAGGTAGAAGGACACACGTCGTGATCTAGACAGGTTTGAAATTTGACCATTATAGATGCCCCTCGCTTTTTCCCTTTTCGGAGTCTACCATCGGAAAGGTAGGGAAGCGTAATGGACCTGATTCTCAAATTCTAGACTAGCCTTGTTGCTTTTTGGCCAGTGAGAAGTCACTGTGTAACGCCCCGATTCCACGGATACGGGGACGTCACTGCAACGTATATACGTAGGTCAGAAAGTGCCCCCACGTATATACACTAAGCATAAAAGTACAAGCAAGGGATCAGAGTACAACACAAAGCGTGGTATACATACACATGCCAACATAAAAGGTACATATACAAGTCATCACAGTGTATGATAAACATTACATATTACATATGTCTTTTATCACAACCAAGTCCAAAAGTAAAATATACAATAAAGATACAAAATGCTCACGAGAAGGGTGAAGATCCCGTGAGTCAAAAGGAGTCTGGCACGAAGGAAGTAGAGCTAGTCTGCCTGCTCACTAAAGAAAGCTCGATCTACTGTGGACAGCTCCACTTCGATCCAAGCTTCAACCTGAACATACAAATCCAAGGGAGTCAGGACCTCCCAATAATGAACAGGCTACAGCCAAATGGCTAAGTGACAAGAGTAGAAAGGTTAGAACACAAGAGTGGTATACAAGAACAGGTATAGCATAATCATGAAACGGGAAATGCAAAGTAAGGCTGATTACAGGCAAAAGTGATTGTATATGCTTAAGTCACGGTCCCATGAGACTAATACATCGAGGGGATAATCCAAACAAGGAAACTCTCATATATATACCCTTGTCTCATGCCACAGAAATCCCAAGCATATAGAATCAGAGTTGCAAATCATATGACAGTCAAAACGGGAATATATAACAAGAATGATAAGAATCGTAACAAACATCAAAACAGGAATCATCACTGGAATCATGACATAACGAGTAGACTAGGAGTCATAACATAACAGGTCTCTATTATTATTATTACTCGTCTGACCCATATATCTAGGTATGTGCCCGGGTGTACATCCCATCACACATACATCCATATATAAGCTATCCGAGGTTTGTCAAACGGAAGTAGATGGAGAACTGATAGAACTTCTTATAGTGGTTTCCATACACCTGGAACCGGCTTTGGAGGCCCAAAGTCCCCCTATTCAGTAATTCAGATTCACTACCGCCAGTACATATATATATATATATATATATATATATATATATATATATATATATATATATATATGTATATATATATATATATACTTTTATTCCATCACTATAAGCAAGGTATCATTCCGGCATCCATCACTTCCTCCCATACCCATACAAGTTGTAGCTTATTAAGAATTATCAGCTTACGGGGAACAAATGTACATAACAGTAATAGCCCTACAGATTCAAGAGGTGGCCCCCACAGATTCAAGGGGTGGCCCCCACCGTGTGGTGTGGCACTTTGTTCCGTGTGGCACTTTGTTCTGAGGGAGTGGATTCTAGAGGTGGCCCCCACCGAGTATGGTGTGGCACTTAGTTCCATAAAATAAGGCAGGGTTCCCGTAAACAAGATAATCATAAGGTCAAGTGTATCATGCTTGGTTTTAAAGGATAGCATGACAAGGTGGTGATATATCACAAGCAATAAAACATAACAATAGATTGATAATAGGCCGGGTCAGTCAAGACATAACAAGAGGTCTAGTAAAGTGGTGGCATGTCAGGTGATATACATGTGTTAAAGGAAAACATGTACTGACGTGTCTGGATCATAGCAAGGCAAGGGGAAACATAGAAGCAAACAGGGTTCAACGACCTCGAAGGGTCTGCCACGCATGGTATAAAATAAAGAAGCAATAATATCACGGTAAGGTACAAGTATAAGAATGAAACAAGCAGTTGCATGGCAATACATAAACCTGGGAATATGAAGTGACAAGAGATGATATACACCAATTAATAGATCATAAAGTACAAGCTATGAAGTATAAGTAGGAATAATATATAGTACATGTATCAAGGGTAAGATACATAGTCAAGAAGGAAATCACAATACCAGACAGCCATAAGTTAGTCGACTAGGTTGGAATAGTAGTCGACTAATAGAAGGGTTAGTCGACTAGGAAAATAGGGTGGTCGACTAATAATGTGTTCCAGAGAGTTTGGGTTTCTGTTTCAGGAAGAGTTAGTCGACTAGGTAAAAAGGGTAGTCGACTAACAGGGAACTACAAGTCGACTAACAGATACTTAAGTCGACTAAGTTTGAGATACAGAGAGTTGAGTTTATTTCAGGAGTCGACTAGGGGAATTCTAGTAGTCGACTAGGGATATCTAGTCGACTGGTAATAAGGACTAGTCGACTAAAACTGTGAAGTCAGAAAAGGCTACGTTTCAGCTAAGGGTTTCTAGTCGACTAGGTTCTAGGTCAAGTCGACTAATCATGGTCGAACACAGTGTACAGAACTGAATCTGGTGGTTGTGCTTGATAGTCTAAAAATGTGATTTTGAAGATGTAAATGTACAAGAATTGTAAATACAAGTATACTAGGAATTTGATGAGTCTTGGTGAGTAAAAATACTCACTAGGATTGGTTAGGTGAAGCTTTGTAGTCTTGAAAGGATCCCAAGGTGGAGATGATGGCCTCAATCCAAAAGTAGTTGTTGAAGTTGAAGTTGCTTGAGGTGGAGAAGATGATCTTGGTGTTGCTTTGGGAGTTGGTGGTTGAAGATGAAGACCTTGATGATGCCCTAGATGAAGCTCTTGAAGTTGGAGGTTGAGTTGAGATGGAGGAGGGATTTTGGTGAAGGGAAATTCTTTGTGGAAGTGAAGAAAAGAAAGAGAAATGTAAAGGAATGGTTTATATATGATTTGGAATTTGTGAAGGAGGTGAAATTTAAGTAGATGAGAGGGGGGTTTTTGCAAAGTGGAGGAGGAGATGGGTGTCCCTTCCCTTGGCCACTTGGCCGGCCATGGGAGAGAGAGAAAGAGATGGGCATTTAATGAGGAAGTAGGTGAGGAAGTGTGTGGAGTTGGAATTTTTGGAAAAGATTAGAATTTTGAAAAATGGAAAAACTTGTGGTTGTGGAGAAAAGAAATAAAGGAAAAGGAAAAAGAAAAGAAATATAAAGGAGAAGATATTTTCTCTTGAACTCAAATGAAATTGTTGAAAATACAGATACCCGGGTCCAAGTCAAGAATACGGAAAACAATTTGGGAAATACCGGAATCGTCCGAAATTCAAGTATCTCGGAACGACTCGCAAATTTACCCAAAAATCAATAATAATATATGAAGACTCATAGTGAAATCCTTTTAAGAAATACTTTATAGTTTTAAAACTAAAAATCCCGGAATCAGTTACCTACCGACTCCGATGGAATTTTCATAAAATCATAAAATTCTCAGAAAAAGTATTTAAGTAGGAAATGTAATTCTAAAAGATAAAGTCTAAAGGACCATTATGAAATTCCAAACAGTTTGAGAATTAAAAATCCGGGAATCGGTCAGCGGCATTGGCCGACACCGGTTTTGAAGAAATTCAATTTAATCCAAGAAAAATCCAGAAAATCACAGAAAATCTAATATATTGGAAAATAATATTTGAAACTGAAATCGGTCAAATCTAATCACCGGAAAGGCCAAATCTAATAATATACTATAATCGGGTCTTCGGTTCAGACTAGGGTTGACTCCGAATCCACGAATCCAATTCCAAGACAAAACAATCATACAAGGAATTCATAATACAGATTAAATACAGGAAAACAAATCGAAAAAAATACGATCGAAAATCTGAATACGCAACTAAGTACGTATTCCGGGAACGGGGTATTACACACTGACACGTCGTTTCAAGTTCAGAGCATCAAATACGGTAATTGCACTGAATGGATGGCTGCCACATCACGCGTCTGATCGACGTGCGCAGTGAGCAGATAGCCGACGTCTAGACCGCAAGGGTCTGCTGGGATGGTTTTTGTCTTTGAGGCTATGTAGACTTTAGCTATCACAGTGTGAACCTACCTTACGACGCCAGGAGGACTTTTCAGGAGAGTCTACGTACAGGCCTTGACCATTAGGGTGAGGACCCGATATAGACTGTCGGAGGGATCATCAAGAGAACTTTCATCTTTCAAGAGAGTCCCTGTACATGCCTTAGCCATCAAGATGAGGACCCGCTATAATCTGTCGGAGGGATCCGTCAGGATGAATTCCATCTTTTAGGAGAGTCTTCATACATTCCTTAGCTGGCAGAATGAGGACCTTATATAGGCTGTCGGAGAGGCCGTCAAGAAGACTTCCATATCTTAGGAGAGTCTTTGTATAAGCCTTAGCTGTCAAGGTAAAGACTCGATATAGGCTGTCCGAGGGGCCGTCAGGAGGACTTTAATATTTTAGGATAGTCTTCGTATAGGCCTTAGCCGTCAGGGTGAGGGAGCCGCCGGAGGACTTTCATCTTTTAGGAGAGTCTCTGATTATATTTCATATTTGCAATATTATCATCACAATTGCACATTTAACTTTTGATTATTCTTAATTAAATTTTGCTACTTAACTCTCTTTTTGCTTATGGTGTGTAGTTATTTAAATAGGAAAGATAAAGATAAAGGAAGCTTCTAATTATCCTATCCAAATTCTGATTTCAATTTAAGTCAATTTGAAATCAAGATGAAGAAAAGGATAGATCATCATCTCCACAACTCAGAGATAATCTTAGTTGGAGATAAAGGAAAAAATCAACTTAAATCCAGGTTGCTTAAGCTCCAAGCCAAAGATATAGGGGGAGAATTCAAATTTAAACTCGGATTTTGTGATAACTTTCTTCCCAAGTTATCTGGAAAGGATATTTTTTAAAATCCAGAGTTCAAATGAAGATTTTGAGAATAAATATTCTAATGGATGGACGCGATGAAACCAGAGCCAAAAACGCAACCTAATCCACCATGAGATTGTTGCGAAAACGCCTGAAAAGCCGCAAAAACGCGGTATTTCTCTAGCCTCCTATTTGGCATTTGGGCGTACATCTTTGACTGAGAGTTTACCATCTACTTCTGCTATACCACCCTAGATGCAGTAGCAAAAAATCTCTCAGAATAAATTCTAGAGATCAATACTTAAGATTTCTCTTTAGTCTCTTTTTCAAATTTTTTTTTTGTAATTTTTTAGGGTTTACTTCAAGAGTGATTTGTAAAGGAGAGAGCTTTTGTAAATTAAAGGTGACAACGTATTCTTCTTTTCAATTTCTCTTTTACTGTTATTTACTTGCTTATTCTTTATTATCATGTGATTTTCTTTTACCATGCTTTCTTTAATCTTTATCATGTGTAGCTAATTTATTTCATGGCTTACTAATCTCTCCACCACTACTTTTAGTTTTAATTTGATAAATTGATTTAATTTTATACATGTTTAAACCCTAGAGTTAATCTTCTTGAAGACTTATGATGAGGAACAAGTTAAACTATTTACTATTAACACTAGTTAATAGTTTTGCTTACTTTATGCTTAGATGGATTTGATAGCTTAATGTTAGATTTAAATAATTTTTCTTATACTATGCTTAGAGAGTTTTGATAATCTAATGTTGAACTTTGGCTAGTATGTTTCAATTAGAGTTGGCTTTTCATCTTATATGTCTTACTTGAAGCAAATTTTCTAGGAACAAATTTAATGATTAAACATGACGTTTAATCTTCATAGACTAGTAAGTTAGTGGTCGTAGATGATTAGTAAGTCTTGCTCTTTAATTCTTTTCAAAACCCTAGTTTCTAATTAAATTCTATCTTCATCTTTTTATTTCTATCTCTAACACTTAACATAGAATTATTTTTTTTCTTTAAAAACAAAGAACCACTTAACCAATTTAGTGTTAAAAAGATATCGAAACGCTTCCATCGCATCTCTCTCTGAGGATCGACCCGTATAACCATTGCTACAACAGTTAAATTGCAAAAATTTAGAGGCCATCACAAATCAGATGAACACTTTCTTGAACTTTGTTTTTTTGTCAATCAGTCTCCATATGGTCCTTAGCCATTAGGGTGAAAACCCGATATAGGCTGTCGTCAGGATGAGTTTCATCTTTCAGGAGAGTCTCCGTAATGCCTTAGCCATTAGGCTGATGACCGGATATAAGCTATCGGAGGGGCCATCAGGAGGACTTCTATCTTTCAGGAGATTCTCTATACAAACTTTAGCTGTCAGGATGAGGACCGAATATAAGCTGTCTGAGGGCCATTAGAAGGACGTCCATCTTTCAGGAGAATCTCTGTTCAGGTGTAGCGCCCGATCTCGTGAGTTCAGGGATGCTACTACGACATACATACGCAGGGCAGAAATATCCTCACATATGTACGCTAAGCATCAGTACATATAAGAATCAGAGTACGAAAGTACAGTGGTAATATACATTCTAATAAAATAGTACAACTACACTGTTATCACAGAGCGTGATTCAATATTACATGAATATTACATCTCCAAGAGATGCAAAAGTATGGTTTACAAAGTGATTTACAAGGTACAAATGCTGATAGATGCTCACGAGCAATAAAAGAGAATCTCGAGAGCCGATCAAGAGAAAGCAGGAAGAAAAGAGCTAAAGACGATCTATTGCTGATCTACCATGCTTTCGCTCTGCAAAGAATCTCTGTAAAAGATCCACAATGCTCCAAGCTCTAAAATCTGGACATGCAGGTTCAGGGTTGTCAGAAAGTAACCCAACGAGTATATAAAATGAAGTCAAGTGGAATGCACAAGAAAGCATACGTGTACAGGAAAGTATGTCGTGTACTTAAGTCAAGCAGTCATTCAATAAACAGTAAACAAAAATGGTAAACATATAATCATTATAAAATTAGGAAGCAAGCAAGTCAGGAGATTAAATCCAGTAGCACAGATATAATATCTTGCAAGAGGCAGGTAGTGTAATTATACAATTAATAATACCTAGAATTATTTGTTATTTAGTTATTCCTTGCCATTGACTCACCACTACTATCCACACCGGAGTTCCACTCCAGCAGAACTCAATCGAATCACGATACCTGGTATTATTACCCGAATGAGGGAGTGATTAAATAATACACGTTCCAGATATTATCATTGTGTACATAAGTGTGGAGACAGTCAGACAAGTATAGTCCGGTAAACAAGAATATTAGGAATAATTAGTGTAACACAGAAATAATATATACAAGTGGCGGGCATGATAACTTAATTATACAATAATAACAATCAGTGTTGCCTATTATTTTAATCATTTTTTTAAGTGTCTCATACCACTAGAAGTTCATATCGAAGTTCGCACTCCAATAAAACTCAATCCGAACTTTGATATGCAGATACCATTATTCGGATGATAAAGTGACTCAGTAACACCTGCTTCTGAGATTTTTATTATTTGGTAATTAAGTTATATCTGGTGTAGGGTAATGTGTTGTGAACATAAGTTACACAAGAATAGTATAGCAAGACTTAGTAACAGGAAGCCAATACTGGATTTAATAACAAGTAATTAGATTATTAGATTATTATTAAAACTCTTCCGACCCGTATATCTAGATATGTGTCCTGGTGCCTCAAAACACATACATCCACATAAGAGTAAGTCGAAATTCGTTATCGAAAACTAATTAAGACTTGAAAATAATATTTATAGTGGGTTCCGTGCATACCCGGGACAATACCCAAGAGATCTGGCATTAGGCTAGAGTTATCGCTCGACGATGGACTTTACTAAGACAAGAGGTAGAATGTGGTTACTTTAAATGTGGAACCATATTAGTAACCATCAGTTTCCACCATCTCGGTGTAAGTTGTCTGTTTTATTATTTTATATCCATGAAGATCATTTTACAAGGGTTTAACGTGAATATATAACAGGGAAACAAGAGTACATGTACATGAAGTACATGAGTACATGATCCCTGAATACACACACACACACACATGAAGTACATGAGTACATGATCCTACACACACACACAGAAGATAATAATATCAGATAGTCAAGTATCAAGTAAATATCTTGCCAGGTAATAAATCAGTCAAATAACATGATTCAGGAAAACAATATAGATACGAGAAAACAATATAAGTAAATATTTCAAACTCTTCACAACCATAATAATAATAATAATAATAATAATAATAATAATAATAATAATAATAATAATAAAGTATACTGTCCAGACGGGGCTAGTTAAGCTGGAGCGAAGATAGACCGTGCTAGCAGTACACTCAACCTATGGCAGATCTTGGCTCCTGGCCAAGTTCGCGTGCAGCTCTAGATGCTAACTTGCTCAGAAAGGCTAATGCTCGCAGTATAGCAAGCCTATGAACACTTCTGCTAACGCTCACGGTGGGTGAAGCCATGCTTGGGGCGAAGCTAGACGCACACGGTGAAGCGAGCGTAAGAACGCTATGCTAACACTCATGATGAAGCTACGCTCGCGACGAAGTTAGATGCATATGGCGAAGCGGCGTATGAACGCCCTGCTAATGCACGTTATGAAGTTATGCTCGGGTGCGTTCAGCTATAAAGTGCTGAGCTCGCCTCCTAGCGGAGCTAATAAAAACCCAAAGGTTAAGCCTGAAGGCTGGAGAAAAGTCCGAAGGCTGGAGAAAAGCTCGGAGGCTGAGCGCGGCTGAGCCCGAAGGCGCTCAGCCTAACGACCACAAAGCATAGACCTATCCACAATAATCCAGTGTTACAAAGCAGAATGCACACACAAGTAACCGCCTGCACTATTACAATCATCAGTTCACAGAATACAACACCGTCTACAACAATTACAACACTGCTACGTAATTACAATATTGTCCACAAAATACAAACATCCACACAAACACAATTACAAAGATTCACATCAACACAAACATGTATTCACATACAAATGGCAGTACTCGCCCAAATACAAAATAGGTATTCACATATAAATAAACATGTACTCGCAACACAGAAAATAATACTCGCCCAAATACAAATTGTGTGCTCGCCTAGAATGGTTCGAGCATGGTGAAAATGCCAGGAAACACCTACACGTGAGGAGAGAGAGAAAATAGAGAGAAAGAGAGAAGGTGTGAGAGAGAGTGTGTTAGAGAGAGAAGAGAGAGAAAAGAAGGGGCGCTAAGAAGGAGAGAGAACAGAGAAAGGAATTTAGAGAGAGAAAGAGAGGAAATAGAAGCAGAGAGAGCGTGAGGGAGAGAGATATGGAAGAAAGAGAATAAAGAGGGAGAGAAAGGAACAGAAAGAGACAAAGGTAAGAGAGGAAAAAAGGGGAGAAATGGAGAGATATAGAGAAAGAGAGGGAAAAAGAGAGAAGAAGAGTTGAGGACTGGCCGATCGGCCATGTGGGGCTGCGCCACCGGCGGCATGGTCATGGGATGGTCAACCGACAAAAGGGAAGAGGGAGAGGGGAAGATAAAGTTGTGATGGTGGTGGAATGGTGAAGGTGGTGGTGGATGTGGGTGTTGGTGGAATTGGAGGTGGTGGAAGGGAGATGGAGATGAAGAGTGGTGGTGGTTGTGGTGGTGAGGGTGGTGGTGTAGGTGGTGGCGGCCGGTGATTATGGGAGAGGAGGAGGAGATGAGGGGAAAGCAGCAACGAAGAAGATGATGAGGTGTTGTGGTGTGGATGGTTACGAAGTTGGCCAGAGGAGGAGAGAAGGGGACGCTTTGTCGTGCTTTGGCCAGAGAGGGCGCCAACGACTGGCTGGGGTGGCAGGGGCGACCCTGGGCTGGTTGGTGGTTCACGACAAAGGGGAGGGGAAGGAGGAAGAGGAGAGAGGGAAATAATGTAAAAGTAAGAGATAAAGAAGTAGGGAGAGAGAGAGAGGATGGAGTGACGAGAGAGAAATAGAGGGATGAGAGAGAGAGAGAGAGAGATGAAAGAGAGAGATGGATCGGCTAAGGGTGAGAAGAAAGAAGAGAAGGGAGAAGAAGAAAGAAGAAGAGGGGAGAAGGTGGTAAAAGCGGGGGAAAAGAAAAGAAAAAAAGAAAAAAGAGAAGGGAAAATAAAAAAGAAGAAAAGAAAAGAAAAAAGGAAAGAAAGAAAAGAAAGGGAAAATAAAATAATAAATGATAAATAAATAAATAATAAATAAATAATAAATAAATGAGCCGGGCTCAGTGCTCGGACTAGGCTCAGATCCAAGTCTGAGCTCAGGACCTTAGGATCGAGCTGAGCTCAGGTCCACAGAATACATCCAAATACCAATAAAAAAAATGAGAAAATAAAATAATACGAGCGAAAAATCAGGACATTTAAAGTATCCCGAGAACGGCGTGTTACATCAGGCCTTATCCGTCAGGGTGAAGACCCGATATAGGATGTCGGAGGGACTATCAAGAAGACTTTCATTTTTCAAGAAAGTCTCTATATAGGTCTTTGCCATCAAGGTGAAGACCCAATATGGCCAGTCGGAGGGTTGTCAAGAGGACTTCCATTTTTTAGGAGATCTCTGCGCAGGCCTTGGCCATCAGGGTGAGTACCCGACATAGGTTATCAGAGGGATCCATCAAAAGTACTTTGATCTTTCAGGAGAGTCTCCGTACATGTCTTAGCTGTCATGGTGAGGACCAGATATAGGCTGTTGGAGTGGCTGTCAGGAGAAATTTCAACTTTCAGGAGAGTCTCCATATAGGCCTTAGTCGCCAGGTTGAAGACCTGATATAGGCTGTCTAAGGGGCCATCAGGAGGACTTTAATCTTTCAGGATAGTCTCTGTATAGGCCTTAGCCATTAGGGTGAAGACTCGATATAGGCAGTCATCGAGAGTCGTCAGGAGGACTTCCATCTTTCAGGAGAGTCTCCGTATGGTTCTTAGCCGTCAGGGAGAAGACCTGATATAGGCTGTCGGAGGGGCCATCTGGAGCACTTTCATCTTTCAGGAGAGTCTCTATATAGTCCTTGGCTGTCAGGGTGAAGACCCGGTATAGGCTATCAGAGGAGCCGTTAGATCATCAAGAGGACTTTCATCTTTTAAGAGAGTCTTCGTATAAGCCTTAGCCATCAGGGTGAAGACCCAACATAGGCTTTCGGAGGGGCCGTCAGGAGAACTTTCATTTTTTACGATATTCCCTATAGAGGCCTTAGATGTCAGAGTGAAGACCCGATATTGGATGCCGGAGGGGCCGTCAGGAGGACTTCCATTTTTCATAATAATCTCTGTACAAGCCTTAGCCGTCAGGGTGAAGACCCGATATAGGATGTCAGAGGGACCTTCAGGAGGACTTTAAAATTTCAGGAGAGTCTCCATATAGGCATTAGCCTTCAAGGTGAGAACCCGATATAGGCTGTCAGAGGGATCCGTTAGGAGGACTTCCATCTTTCAAGAGAGTCTTCATACATGCCTTAGCCATCAGAGCGAGGACCCGACATAGGCTATCAGAGGAGCCATCAAGAGAGCCTTTATCTTTCAGGAGAGTCCACGTACATGCCTTAGCAGTCAGGGTGAGGACCCGATATAGGCTATAGGAGGAGGTCAGGAAGATGTTCATCTTTCAAAAGAGTTTCCGTATAGGTCTTAGCCGTTAGGGTGACGACCCGACATAGGCTTCTAGAGGGGCTGTCAAAAGGACTTTCATCTTTCAGGAGAGTCTTCGTACAGGCTGTGGCTGTCAGGGTGAAGACCCTATATAGGCTGTTGGAGGGGCCGACAGGAGGACTTTCTTCTCTCAGGAGAGTCTCCGTATTGGTTTTAGCCGTTAGGCTGAAGACCTCATATAGGCTGTCAGAGAGCCGTCAGGAGGACTTTCATTTTTCAGGAGAGTCTCTGTATGGTCCTTAGCCGTCACGGTAAAAACTTGATATAGGCAGTTAGAGGGAGCCGTCAGAAGGACTAACATCTTTCAGGAGAGTCTCCGTACATACCTTATCCGCCAGGGTGAGGACCCGATATAGGATGTCGGAGAGATCCATCAGGAGGACTTTCATCTTTCAGAAGAGTCTCCGTACGGGCCTTAGCTATCAGGGTGAGGACCCGATATAGGCTGTTGATTGTACACGTATATTGCATTATCTATTATTACATTCCTACATTTATCTTGTAATAAACTCTGCAATTAATTTGTCTTAATGTCTAAATTGTGCAGGGTGATTATTAATGAAGAAAAGAAGATAATATCAAATAACTGCCAGTTAAATCGGATTTATATGGATCTATTTGGTTAGCTTGGAGAATCAACGAGGATAAAGGAAAATTTAGAAGTCCAAAGGCAACCATATCAATATAAAAAGAGATGTTTTGAGGATTGGAACGTATGTTAAAAAGATATAGAGAGATAAGACACAATCCAGTTGAAGATCAAGAGATAAACAAATATTTTCTCCAATCTTATTCCAACCTTTTCAGAAGATCTTTTCTTTTAGGCAAGCGATTTTGTACATATCTCAACCTTCTTTCCAAATCTTATCAGAAGATCTTTAGTGACTTGATCTCATTCTCAAGCACGCTCTTCCTTTCCCATTTCTCCTATAATATGATCGGGTGAAAAATCAGTACTTGAAAACGTGTGTATTTGAAATCAGTGAAATTGTGTGTGCTAATGTTCCCTCGATACTTCCGTTATAGCATTGGCTCAATGGGTCGAATCCACAAGGACGAGAGGAGATAGAAGCATTAAGGGTTCTTATTCACGTGTTATGTTAACAATTTCTTCTTTGATTAAAGAAAGAGAAAAAGGAAAAGAAAAGAAATCCAGAAGTGATATGTGAGAAGGCGATGAAAACGACGATGTGAAAAATAAATAAGAAGTGGTTGTGAACCGGTGAAAGCAAACAAGAAAATAGAAATAGATAAAAGAAAATGAAATAAGAAGAGGTTTTAGAAAATGGTTTTAAAAAACAAAATAAAATAAAAGAAAAAGTAGAAGAAATAGGAGATGAAAATAACATGAAATAAAAATGGTATTTTTATGTTGAAGAAAAGATTTGAAGACAAAATAAAAAGAGAAGAAGATTCATGGCAACTAACTACTGAATGCTCCACTAATCATGCTAACCTCTTAAAGATAGTTGTCTCACATAAATCCTTGGCTATCACTAATCCTTGGCTTCAAGAGACGATACAAAGCATGACACATAAGATGGTTCCTTATATTCAAAACTTACATCAAGAGCAAACTAATACAAATCTTAGATCATCAAAACCATTAGAAGTAAGCATGAAATAAAAGAGAGTTAGCTTGGTTAGCAAGTTAGCAAGTTAGATGTTAGAATCCATCATCATGAGTCATCAATGTTCTTGCAAGAGTAAGGCCTTGTAGATGCTACTAGATTCATGAGGATTATTAAGAAGAGGTTAGATAATTAGTGGTTAGCAGTTAGATTACTATGAAATGAAAGTTATCTAGTCATCTTAGAGGTTAGAGAAGAAATCATTGAAGAAAGGAGGAAGATTACATAGATTATCACAATCTATTACATCAATCTCTCTCTGAATCTCTCTGTCCTAATATATGAATCTAAAAGAGAAAACAAAATACAATAGAAAGAAGAAGAACACCTACGCTACACTACACTAATAGAGGAGAAAACCTAGCTATTGCTCTTAGAATCCCCAGCTCTGGTCTTTTACAGGACTTTTTATAGGCAAAAAAATCATCTAGAAGACGAGAATTAATACGTGGCTTGCCAAAATTGCCGCAAAACACGACAAATTGTTGCGTTTTCGTGGCCATACTAGGGAGTTAAGTCTCTGGTTTTGGCGAGTGGTTTCATCCCGCTACTAGGACCTTCTAGGTACTCTCAGATTTCTGGTATTTGGATCGAATTCTCGTCAGATTCGCACCAATAACTAGATTTGATGTATCTTTTTTCTAGAAATTCTCTACCTTAGCCTCCAAGAAATCTGGATTTAATTACCTGAAAATTGGTTTAATTAAGATTTTATTACCCTTTTACCCTTCTAATCTTGATTATCTGCAAAGGAGACCAAAATATGGGTGAGAATCGTTATTTTATCATAAATCGATAAGAAAATGCGATATAAAAATGCAGTTCTGTAGACTAATCACACCCCCGCACTTATCATTTGCTTGTCCCGAGCAAAACAAGAAAAAGAAAAACTAAACTAAGAATGTTATTACACCACTTTCGCAGGTGACGCGATTGCACTGCGCATGTCCAACAAGCCGTTAAACCTCTAGGTTACACCTAGAGGAGGAGTTTTGTCTCCTGAGAGTTTTCAGCAGATTACACCCACAAAATTCAAAAAAAAAGAAAGCAAAGGTTAGTGTTTTGAAAACACATTTTGAAAGAGAGACAAGTGTATGAAATATTTTTTTAAAAAATTTAAGCGGTCTAAGATCATAAGTCCACTAAAAATTATTCTTTCTTAAAAATTATTCTTTCTTAAACTAAGTCTAGAAGCAAGATCTTGTCATCAATTAAAGAAAGAATTCAAAATTGGATTGAATAAGTTTATCCTTCATAAAACCTAGATAATATGAACTGTGTGACAATGAAGTTTTTTGAGATTTCAACTCCAACTATCAAGTCATTTATATATATTTATATATTTCTTTTTTTTTTCTTCTCTTAGTTTTCTTAGACTTTCTAGTTTACCCGGGTAGTGAGCCTTTAGCTGATGACTCCCAAATCAGATGATCTTAGGGCACCAGATGAGAAAATATCCCATAGGCTTAAGGACTCGAGTAAACAAGGCCACAAAACTTAGGAGGATTATTTGTTTCTTTTAACCACCGTTGGCGTGAATAATCATACTTCTTGAGGTATAGTTATCCAACTTTAATGAGTGGTTTTTTATTCATTATATACTTATTATTATTATTATTATTGCTTCATTGCATTTTAGGCCTTTGTTTTCGTCCAAAAAATGTGTAAGTGTGAAGTGCATACTTTCTAAGGCAAAAAAATCAGGATAAAATTCTCTCCGACTATCTTACTTAGCCTATAATTTTAAAAAGATTCATCATTTCGACAAGGTTTAAGATATCATAATTAAGGCTTTCTTAACTTCTAAGTTCATCTTAATTTTCTTAAAACTATGTCTCTTGTTTCAAAAAGTTTTTAAAGAAAGAAAAAATCCTATACAAAAAGGAAAAATTCTAAGAATATCCTAAAAGAAGTGAAAAAGAAAAAAATCTAAAAACTCTACGTTAGTAGACCCTTCCCATGCATTGTCCTTAATGCATCGGGAATGTATGTATGCACGAAACAAATAGAGAGGAAAGAAAAAAATTACCTCAAGGTGGTGGTCTGAATGGTCCACAAAATGCGGCCCAATTCAAAGAATGTGGTATTCGGAGGAACCCACTAAAGACCTCTCTAATATAACCCATAATTATATGTATACACGAATGAATTTTATTAAGAATTTTACCCCATCTAATTTTTAAAATTTTAAAATAATTTCAGAGTCATTTTTATCAACACATTTGTCGCAAAATGAAGTGTGAAATGATGGAATGATTGATTTGGGCTCAGAAAGTATAAGAACTAATATCGACTTAGGAAATTGACTGAAATCAAATAAAGGTTTTGGACTCGAGATTGATTCAGGAAGTGGGTCCAAATCAAGAAGTTGAAACTCTAGTCCACATTCATTTTCCCACTGTGGAATGAGACTTTCTCAAGAATGGTGATCCAAGTTCAAGAATGACAAGTATGTGAATTAAAATTGACTCTAGAATGTTGCTCAAGTTGGATAACAAAAAAGGTGTCAATATTGATTCAGAAATTTGAACTGGATCACAAAATTGAGAATCTGAGTCATATTCCTGATTGAGTTCAATTTTATAAAAATGGAAACTTGCCAATTTGTCAATGGGACTTGCAAAAGTATGGTATTGGTCAAGTTTAATATGTTGATCTAGAAAGATTGGTGATTTAATTTCACGATGGATAGACACAAGATCCAATACTGACTAATAAAAAGGATTGAAATCAGGTAAAGACACCGGAGTCATTATTGAGTCAAGAAGAGAAATTGAATTATCAAGTTGAGATTCAGGATCACATTCATTCTCAAGTTCAATCTCAGAAAATAAATAACTTGCCAAAATGTCAATATGATTCTCAAATTATGATTTTGGTCATGTTTAAATGGGTTTGCTAAATTGAATCTTGGTTTTCAAAACAACATGATTCTTAGGCCCTAACAGAATAGTTAGGGACGTCAAGAATGGTCAAAGGGTGAGAATGGAAAGTTTTGACCATTAGATCTATTTCATGATTATGAGTGATTTGAACCTAAGTCATAGCTTCAAGCAGCTTTTCATAGTCGATTGGTTCATCATTTTGTTACGATTGGGCTTGAAAAG
Organism: Agave tequilana; assembly: GCA_038442645.1. Taxonomy (NCBI): domain Eukaryota; kingdom Viridiplantae; phylum Streptophyta; class Magnoliopsida; order Asparagales; family Asparagaceae; genus Agave; species Agave tequilana. Next base: position 63,543 of record JAVJIF010019143.1, on the reverse strand, counting down.
ATGGTTATGAAGGTTGGTTTTGGAAATTTTGGTGAAACGGTGAGTCTATCAGATTTTGCGTTTGTTGTTTGGACTCACGCATACTCATTTCCAGGATTGATGGTTTTCTATTTTGAACTGAAGATGATAAGTATGAATCTTGGTTTTGAAAAGATTGTGAGTCAAGCTTATTTTGTTAGGACTCAAGCATGACTTCTATACTCTTTTCTAGTTTGAATTTTTCTTCTAAGGGTGGTTATGGAAAAAGAGTATAGGAAGCAAAATTGGAGAATGAAAATTGTGAAATTGTGGACAAGGAGGTTTAAAATTTGACTCGGGGGAGGTGAATTCCCATTGACTCTGTGAAGAGTTAAAATTATTCTAAAATTTTGGTCATGAGATTGGAAATATGGGTTATATTGAGTCGAATAAATCCAATCCAGATTATTTAGTTGGTTCATATTATACAAAGCCGGGTTAGAGTTATCCAAGTTAAATGAGGCCAATGTGAAGTATGGATTCATATTAGGATTGAAAGAATTGTTGATGTTGAATTTCATTTCACAAACAATGACAAACAAAAAAGAAAAAACAAACAAAAAATAAAAAGAAAGAAAAAAAAATCAAAACCAAGCCTAAGGTTGACCTAGACTTAGACGACTCCTAACTGGTCGATTATTAGGGGAGGTTGTTGTATGAACCCGATTACGAGCTAATCAGTCAGGTCGGGACAAAATACAGTGGGAGGTATCTGTGCGTAAGCAACGGGCCTTGATTACACCAAACAATGGTATCTTCGAGGCTTAACCTCTTAATCCCTGATTTGTCACATACATTGCATTTATGTTGTCACTTTACCACACTTGTTTGCTAATAAATGATATTAATAAGTGTCTTTTTTCTTTGCTAAATGTAGGCCCAAATGCTCAAAGGAATAAAAGAAGAACAAGCCCAAAAGCCCACTTTATTCTGAATTAATTCAGAATAAATTCGAAGTGAAGAAATCTGGGCTATATCTTGGCATATCAAGGGGTTGAGAAAAACTCTCCTTGAATCGAGGAATCGAAGTTAGAAAATCAAAAGCCGATTCAGTCAGCGGTTGAAGAAGCAACAAGAAAACCAGCAGGAGATACGAGCCCCACTTCAAACCAGGAGCCACCACCCTCTTGATGTGGCCACCTGGCCACACTAATGCCGCAAAAACGCGGCAAAAGCCGCATTTTTGCGGCAATCCTGGGGAGTTACGGGGAGCGTGAACTCCCCCGACCTCCCCGGGATCTTGGTGGTTGGGTTTTCTTCCTATAAAAGGCCATATTGTGCACTGAAATGGGAGGCCAATGCATATTAGGATTTAGCTTAGTTTCATTCCTTAGTTTAGGTTTTTAGTCTTTCTTTTTATGTATGTAATTTGTATGTAACTTAGGGTAGAAGAAGATTCATGTAAGTAAGAGAGAGGGGCTGATGTTGAGAGTGACACCGACGATGTACCCTACTCCTTTCTTTCATTGTCTCAGTAAGCAATAAAGGTAAACTTTCATTTATGTTCGTTTCTTTACTTTCCTTTTCTTTTGTTTTGCTTTCCTCTTCCTCTTTCTGCTTTACCTTGGTTGTGTTTGTTGAGTTTACAAGTGAAATCCAAAGCAAGTACACCGATGCTACGTGAGAGCCAGCGATAGTTCATGAAAAGCGTTCTCCTCTTCCAAGCTCGCATCACTTCGTTCTTCTTATGCTTGACGATATAATGTGCACGGGGACCGAGCTCGAGTTTATGATCTATGCGTTGAACGCCTCCGAAGCAAAAAGGTAGAACTTGCAAAAAGGTTTCCAAGTAAGTCATCATCAACCTAGGTAAGTATCCCTTCCTTTTCTTTCCTTTCCTTTCTTTTCTTTCTTTAGTATAGATCACCAACACTTCTCCCAAATCGTTTTCATTCTTCTCACTTCATTGTATCTAGTCGCTTTTCATCGTTTTCTGATTTTCCACCTTCTTCACCCTTCGCTTTCTTCTTAACTTTAACCTTTAACTTTCTTTTTCTTTTTCTTAACTTTAAAAACAGAGAAGAACCTTCGCTTATTTTCATAAGATTTCAATAAAGACACGTAAAGCTTCCATCGCAAACCCTCCTTGTGGATCACGACCCGCATAGCCACTTGCTATAGCGGAAGTATTGAGCACTTGCACATTCCTTTCTTAAGTTCTATAATCTTGTATTTTTTGTGCAGGTTTGGCCTCAATCAAATTTTGGCGCCGTTGCCGGGGAGGGTAACTGTTTTTTATTGAAATCTGAAATTTTTTTTTTTTTTGAAATCTGAATTTTTTTTAGAACTAAACGAATTTTCTTCTCTGTTGCAGGTTCAGGGCAAGCAAAGCTAAAATTTAAGGTTGCAGTAACATATAAGTGGCCTTGGGCCTTTGCTATAGAAAGCAGAGACCAAGGGCCCTCTGAATTGCCGCATTTCCACGGCAAAAGCCGCGGATCCGCGGCAAGGACGAGTTGACTACTAACAGATTTTTGCAGGGCTGCTAGCTTTGCAAATTATAATTTTCTGCAATTATTTATTTCTTATATGCCATCACAAAAACCTGCTAATAATCAACAGTAAAAAGTTTGTTGCAAAAGTTAAAAATTGATTAGACGTTTGCATTTTAGGCACGCGTTCTTTTCAATTCATTTATTTTTTTTACTGTTGAAGAGTGCTGGAGACAAGGTATGTAAGCATAGCATACAGCATAGGAAACATTCTTGGGTGATATTTGCTTTTGAATGTTACTTTCTTTATCTTGCACACCTTGCACAAAATCATCTTAAGGGCACTAACCCATAACAAGATAAGGTGGGGATTTAATCACCCTTCCTTAGCCCAAAAATCACATTCCAAGCACTCACTAACCCAAGCCTAATTTAATAAAAAGTAGACGCTGGCCCTAGGGACATCTCGGACTCATTTAGGAGATTATCCTAAGGGGGAAAAATGTTGGAATCTAACTCCTGCAAAATCAGTGTCTAGGAAAGGGATTGAGGGCCGAAAGCCCGAAGGTTGGTGGTTATTTAATTAAGGAACGTCTTTGACGGAAAACCTCCCACCAACCTTGCCCTGACCTGGCTGATTAGCTTGTGGTTAAAGTCTACATTAGACCTCCCGTGGACAGTCTAACCAGTTAGGAGTTGTCTAGGTCCTAAGTCTACCCTAACTTAGGCTAGAATTTTTTCTTTTTTTTGTTTGTTTATTTGTTTGTTTTTCTTGTTTGTATTCTATTGTGTGATATGGACTATAATAATAATTTTTTCAACTACAATAATAATCCATATTACACACCGGCTTCATTTTCGGATATTACCAACCCGGCATATCATAACTTTGACCAACCTAGTGTGCCGGATTGGTCTTATCCGAATCAATATGACCCATACCCCCCATCTAATAACTATAATTTCCATAATGATTTCAACTCTTCACCGAGTCAAGTGGGATTCACCTCCCCCGAGCATAATTTCCAACCACCTTGCCCTCCTTCTCCACCCAGTCCACATTATGTTCAAGATTCATACTCAGTTCCACCCGTCCAAAATAGGAAACCATCAATTTTGGAACGGAGTATGCGTGAGTCCAAACACAAATCCCAAAATCTGATGGACTCACAATTTCAATACCACTTCCAAGACAACTCTTCATCTTTTCATCAAAACAATGAACCCATCAATTATGAAAAGATGCTAGAAGCCATGACTCATGCTCAAAATGCTAGAAATTGTGACATAGATATGATGGTCGAATCTCTACGTTCCCACCGTCCTGATGTCACTTACCATTCTGTTAGAGCCAAAGAGTCATATTGTTTTGGAAATCAAGATTCTATTTCAGAACAACCATGTGAACTTACCCAAACTCCACATGATAGTGATAGTTTGGCTAGTTTTCCTTGCCCTGAAATAGAACTTGAAAATGATTATGATCCTGAACCCCAACTTAGTGATTCAATTCCATTTCCTGATTCGATTATGACTCCGGTATCTTCACCTGATTTCGATCTTTTCCCCGAGTCAACATTGGATCCTGTACCAATCCATAATGAAATTGAATCACCCATCTGTGAGGATCATATTGAACTTGACCAATTATACACTCTTGAAGATCCTATTGACAAATTGGCAAGTTCTCAATTTTTGATATTGAAGTCAATGAGATATGTGACCTAGATTCTCATATCTGTGATCCAGTTCAACTTTCTGAATCAATCTTGACTCCTGTTGTGTTACCAAACTTGAGTAATGTTTTAGAGTCAGTTTTGATTCCTCCACCTATCATTCATGAACTGGAATCACCCACATTAAGTCACATTCCATTATTAGAAAATACATGTGGACTGGAGTTTCAATTTCTTGACTTGGACCCAATTTTTGAACCTATTTCGACTCCTGAACCTTTACTTGACTTAAGTCACCTTCCTGAGTCGGTATTAGTTCCTGTCCTTCCTGAGTCCAAGTCAATTGTTCTATCATTTCATACTCCATTCTGGGACGAGGTGGTTGACAAATTTGACTCCGAAATCAATTATGGAATTTGGAAATTAGATGGGGTCAAATATTTAATAAAAATCCTTAATGGATTTATCTTTTTAGTGGGTCATATTAAAGATAGTGCTGGTGGGTTCCTTCGAGACCCAAGAAAAGTTGATTGGGCCATGTTTCGTGGACCAATCAGACCACCACCGGAACCACCACCTTAAGGTAACATTTTCCTCCCTTTCGTCTTTTTCATGCATCTATGCATTAATTCATACATTGAGGACAATGCATGAGATAGGTGTGGGGGAGGGTCTAACATAACTTTTCTTTTCTTAAAAAAAAAAAATTAAAAAAAAAATTGACATTTTTCTTTACTTTTAAAAAACTTTTTGAAAAATAGAAACAATATTTTGACTTATTTTTGTAAGAAATTAAGTTAATTTTAAGGAATAGGAAAATCCAAATTAGGATTTCTTATACTTGGTCAAAATAAGATTATTTGTTTGATTTATAGAGTTAGGAAGATAATTTGTCAAAGTAATTTGGTCTTGATCTTTACCTTGATGAAATATGCACACTTCATACACTTACACACTTAGGGTTCAAAAACAAAGATTCTTATGCCTTATAAAAAAAAAGAGAGAAAAAAAAGAAAAATAAACAAATCTAATTATTGATTAGCTAGGTGCTTTGGCCTAAGCAAGCCTTAGTATTTATGCGAAAGATAATTAGATAAGTTCGAAAAAAAAAAATGATGAATAAATCTAATTATTGATTAGCTAGGTGCTTTGGCCTAAGCAAGCCTTAGTATTTATGCGAAAGATGATTAGATCCTCTGATTAAGCTGGGTATTTGTGCCTAATAAAGCATAAGTATTCACGCCTAAAAGGGATTCATATAATAAAGTCCTTAGTTTTGTGGCCTTGTTTGCTCGAGTCCTTAAGTCCTAGGGGTGTCTTCTCACCTGGTGCCCTAAGACCGTTTGGTTTGGGAGTCATCGATTAGAGGCTCGTTACATGGGCAGATTAGAAAGCCTAATAGAACTAAGGAATAATACCACAAAAAAAAAGTATATATATAAATAAATAAGGCATAAGAGTTAGAGTTAATGAACCCTTAGTCAAATTTTCACAGTCACAAGGTGCATATGACTTAGGGTAAAGTAATAGACTAGATGAGAAGTACAATTTGACTCCTTACTTTGATTGATAATAAATTTTTGAATAGAGACTAAGTTTAGGAATGAAAAATTCGGGTTTCCTATAACTTATAGATTGCTTAGATCTTACAATCATATTTCAAATATTTTTCTCTTTCAAAATGCTTTTCGAAAATACTAACTCTTTATTTCCCTTTCTTTATGGATTTTGTGGGTGCAATCCGCTGAAAACCCTCACGAGACAAAACTCGTCCTCTAGGGGTGACCTAGAGGTTTAACGGCTTGTTGCACATGCTCAGTGCAATCGAGTGACCTGCGAAAGTGGTCTAATAATTGATTCGAGTTAGTCTAGTGTCTTGCTCGAGGGCGAGCAAAAGATAAGTGTGGGGGTGTGATTTGTCACATACATTGCATTTATGTTGTCACTTTACCACACTTGTTTGCTAATAAATGATATTAATAAGTGTCTTTTTTCTTTGCTAAATGTAGGCCCAAATGCTCAAAGGAATAAAAGAAGAACAAGCCCAAAAGCCCACTTTATTCTGAATTAATTCAGAATAAATTCGAAGTGAAGAAATCTGGGCTATATCTTGGCATATCAAGGGGTTGAGAAAAACTCTCCTTGAATCGAGGAATCGAAGTTAGAAAATCAAAAGCCGATTCAGTCAGCGGTTGAAGAAGCAACAAGAAAACCAGCAGGAGATACGAGCCCCACTTCAAACCAGGAGCCACCACCCTCTTGATGTGGCCACCTGGCCACACTAATGCCGCAAAAACGCGGCAAAAGCCGCGTTTTTGCGGCAATCCTGGGGAGTTACGGGGAGCGTGAACTCCCCCGACCTCCCCGGGATCTTGGTGGTTGGGTTTTCTTCCTATAAAAGGCCATATTGTGCACTGAAATGGGAGGCCAATGCATATTAGGATTTAGCTTAGTTTTCATTCCTTAGTTTAGGTTTTTAGTCTTTCTTTTATGTATGTAATTTGTATGTAACTTAGGGTAGAAGAAGATTCATGTAAGTAAGAGAGAGGGGCTGATGTTGAGAGTGACACCGACGATGTACCCTACTCCTTTCTTTCATTGTCTCAGTAAGCAATAAAGGTAAACTTTCATTTATGTTCGTTTCTTTACTTTCCTTTTCTTTTGTTTTGCTTTCCTCTTCCTCTTTCTGCTTTACCTTGGTTGTGTTTGTTGAGTTTACAAGTGAAATCCAAAGCAAGTACACCGATGCTACGTGAGAGCCAGCGATAGTTCATGAAAAGCGTTCTCCTCTTCCAAGCTCGCATCACTTCGTTCTTCTTATGCTTGACGATATAATGTGCACGGGGACCGAGCTCGAGTTTATGATCTATGCGTTGAACGCCTCTGAAGCAAAAAGGTAGAACTTGCAAAAAGGTTTCCAAGTAAGTCATCATCAACCTAGGTAAGTATCCCTTCCTTTTCTTTCCTTTCCTTTCTTTTCTTTCTTTAGTATAGATCACCAACACTTCTCCCAAATCGTTTTCATTCTTCTCACTTCATTGTATCTAGTCGCTTTTCATCGTTTTCTGATTTTCCACCTTCTTCACCCTTCGCTTTCTTCTTAACTTTAACCTTTAACTTTCTTTTTCTTTTTCTTAACTTTAAAAACAGAGAAGAACCTTCGCTTATTTTCATAAGATTTCAATAAAGACACGTAAAGCTTCCATCGCAAACCCTCCTTGTGGATCACGACCCGCATAGCCACTTGCTATAGCGGAAGTATTGAGCACTTGCACATTCCTTTCTTAAGTTCTATAATCTTGTATTTTTTGTGCAGGTTTGGCCTCAATCAATCCCCAACTTTAAACTCCGATTTCACAAGAGTATGATTCTCACAAGTTCCACCCTCGGTCAATCTCTTAATGAGTCCGTGATGTCCCTAGGGGCCAACGTCTATTAATTTTTATTAAGGCTTCGGTTGTGTGAGTGGGGAGGTAATTTTTGCACTAAGAAAAGGTAATGACTTCCCCACCTTATCTTGTATTGGGTTATGTCCTTAAGTCCAATTCGTGCAAATGTGCAATATAGACAAGATAGCACATAAAATGAGTAAATCACCTGCGTGTTTGTCCTATGCTATATGCAATGCCATATGTACACCTCAGTCCAGATCACAACCACAGAACAAAATACAGCATATTGGAATTGAATTGACACGTGCCTAAATACAAATGTCTAAACCATTTTAAAACACATCCAATTACCGTATTTTAGTTTATTATAATGTTCAGGCAATCAAAATATGAAAATTACAGTATAAGTCCACTAGCTATTACAATATGTACAGCCCAGCAAAACACGATACAAATTTGCCACAGAGTTACCGCGGAACCGCGACAAAAGTCGCGTTTGCATGATTTTTCTGTAGAAGCTGGGTCCCTGCTTTCAAGAACAGAAAGCTACAAGGCTAATGGGTGTTCTGCAATATTAAGTTCCTATAAAAATTGACCTGCGCACCAGAACAAAGAAAAAAATGTTAACAAAAACGTGAAATCAAAACCATTCCCGTCCCCGACAATGGTGCTAAAATTTTGTTCGATGCGAAACCAGCACTTGAAATTTTGTGTATTTAAAATCAGTGAAATTGTGTGTGTGCTAATGTTCCCTCGATACTTCCCTTCTAGCATTGCCTCAACGGGTTGAATTCACAGAGATAAGAAGCGATAGAAGTATTAACGGTTCTTATTCACATGTTATGTTAACAGTTTCTTCTTTGTTTAAAGATAGAGAAAAAGAAAAAAAATCCAGAAGTGATAGGTGAGAAGGCGATGAAAACAGCGATGTGAAAAATAAAAAAGGAATGGTTGTGAATCAGTGAAAGCAAACATGAAAATAGAAATAAGATAAAATAAAATGGAACAAAAAGTGGTTTTGAAAAATGGTTTTAAAAAACAAAATAAAAGAAAAGAAGAAGTAGAAGAAATAGGTGATGAAAAATAATATGAAATAAAAATGATATTTTTATGTTGAAGAAAAGATTTGAAAACAAAATAAAAAGAAAAGAAGATTCATGGCAACTAACTACTAAATGCTTCGCTAATCATGCTAACCTCTTAGTTTTAATTGCCTCACAAGGATCATTGGCCATCACTAATCCTTGGCTTTAAGATTTGATACAAAACATGACACATAAGTGAAAGTACAGCCAGAGGGGGGTGAATAGGTGTATGGCTAATCTAATGACAAATGATGTAGAATTAAAAACTAAATGCAACACACTTAGTGCAACCAAAGAGTGTAGCCGAATTCCCGTTGAAGGGCTCTGGGACTATCTCCTCTAAATTCCTCTAAATAAGAGTTGAGGTGCTATCTGAAGCTTCCTTGGTTCAACACAAGTGAGGCACACAAACAAACAATACCATGCATATAAATATGAATGAACAATATGAATTAATGTAAGGCACAATATAAGAGAGAGAGAGAGAGAGAGTTAGAGAAAGTGGATCAAATGCAAACACAAGAATATGTTTCGAGATTCGAGCACCCAGCTCTACGTTCCCACCTTCATACAGAAGGATTTTCACTATATCGTCCACATTGGACTTCCCACACAGGGATCCTCTACTGAGGATTTGGGCAAATACAACTTGAGAATACACAACTCCTCTCTCAACAAATACAACTTCTCACTAAAGGTAAGGCACAAAGCCAACACAATATCAACCTCACCAATGAGAGATAGGCACAAAGCCACCAATCACAATCACCTCACACTTGAGGGAATAGGCACAAAGCCACCACTCTAATAATCACCTCTTCACTAAGAGGGATATCAACACAATCACTTCTCATTAGAGGGATATCACAAATAAAGAAGGGTTTACAACACTTGGTGGTTTTCACAACGACAAACCAATTTTTCCCACAAAATAGATCCTAAAAGATAAGATAGATAGATAAGCTCAAGTGTGAGAAAATAAAGTGTTTGGAAATGAAAACAACAAAGAGAAATACTTGGGAAAAATCACAAGATAGATGTTGAAATTTAGATCAAAAACCAATTCCCAAATACTCTCTTTTTCTTTGAATTTTCCAACACTTAAAACAAATAAAGATTGATCTTTTAACCCAAAAACTCTTTTAAACCTTGTAATAAAAACACTTAAGAAGATGAAAATTTTTGCTCTTGAAATTGTTCAAGAAACTAGCTCAAATGAGTGGGTATATATAGCCCCACAAAATTTCTGCCCGTTGGCAGCAGGAAAGGACAGTTTTGCCCTTCCGGTCGACCGGCCCAACGGTCGGATTTCTGACCGTTGTGCCTCCGATCGACTGATAGGTAGTGAAAAATGCATAATTATCATCATATATACCATCGCATTTGCACGTTTATTCATATTATAATGCACATTTATTAATATTTCTTTATTTAATATGTGCAGGCCTCAAATTATCAATTTAATAAAGAATAAAACTTAAAGAGCCCAAAAGCCCAGATCCAAGCCCATGTTTGAAGCCCAGGTGAAAAAGCGCAAATACAAAGAGTCAAAATGCAAATACAAGGGCTAAAAGTTGCAAATATCAGAGATTAGGGAAGGATAGACTTCTATCCAACTCTAAACACCTGCAGGATGAGGATAAAAGGCCAAGATAAGAAGGAAATTCGTGGGAGGAAGATTTGAAGAAATCTGGATTAAGGATAACTTGATTACTAAGTTATCTCGAAAATCCAGATTAAAAGGCCAGGATCACACTTCTAGAAGCAGGAGCCCAGAGGGACGGATCAGGAGAGGCCACGCGCCAAAGCGCGTGGCCAACAGAGCCAGGATTGCTGCAGATCCGCGGCAAAACCCTGATTTCCGCGGCTTTTTGACGTTATCTGGCTACCAGCTTTTGTTGGCAACTCTATCCGGGACTCCTCTACATTCTGCACTATAAATATCCGAGCAGTCGCAACAGGGAGGGGCGTGCAGAGACGATTAGGGTTTTCTTTAGCCACTTTTATTAAAAGTTGTAATTTTTATTTCATGCTATTTGTGGAGAAGAAGGAGACAATTGTGTAACCGGAGATTCAACGAAATAAAGGTCACTCTTTTGTTCTCTTTTAATTTCTGCAACTTTACTTTATTTCTTTTGTGATCTCTCTTTGTTTTAATCTGTGATCTCTTCTTGTTTTCGTTTTCTTTTCCTTGCAATCTTTCTCATAAAAAAATAAAAAAAAAATATAAATAATTAAAAAAAAATAATGAAGAACTAAATCTCTCTAGTGGTTTGCTGAGACTCTTGAAGCAACCCTAGAGCAGTTAAGCCTAGATCTGATTAAGGAACATCAATCGAAACCCTAGGTATTAAAAACAATTTTTCTAGAAGATTAAACAAATACGTAGAAATCCTAATCTAGGTTGCATATTAAAAAGGCTTTTCATGACTTCAACTTAAGAACTAGGACATCATAAGTTTGAGATTCGTCTTTTATTAGGCTGCACCTAGATGTTAGGATGAACCATAGTTTAGTTTTTAGATTATGTAACTTAGCAAGAATCTAATATTGATTTTTCTTACTTGAATTATTTGTAATGACCTAGGGTGAATCATATCAATCTTAAGATGAAGATCAAGCTCCTTAACTTGCAATAGGGTTGTGGTAGAAGATCAGCAAAACCACGTCTTTAATCTCATATTTTCATCACCAATCTAATCTCTCTTCTTACTTGAAGCACACAGAGGAATCGAGTCGAAAAGCTTTCATCGCATCCTTCCCTGAGGATCACGACCCGCTTGAGCCCTTGCTACAGCGGATTCGCATTGAGACTAAGATTTCTGAACTTTATTTCAATCTATAAAATCTCAATCAAAATTTTGGCGCCGTTGCCGGGGAAGGAACGGCACGATTTCCTCGTTCTAATCATTCTTTCTTTTCTGTTGCAGGTACAGAGAACAGGAAACAAAAACAGAGCAGCAGAAAGCACATATAGCTATCCAGTGCCTCTGCCCTCGAAGGCAGAGGACCTGGACCTACAACTTTGCCGCAGAAACGCGGCAAAAGCCGCGAATCCGCGGCAATTGTAGTGGACTACTAATCCAGTTTTCTGCAGGTTGCTCTGCAGTGCAAAATTCTAAATTCTGCTGTGATATTATTTCTCTGTGATCACTCTGCAACTGCTAATAATTAACATTAACCTATTTGTTGAAAAAAAAAATATTTTTAGACTCTTGCATTTAGGGCACGTGTTTATTTTATTTCTTTTTAATTTTGTTGAAGAGTGCTGGCGACAAGGTACGTTTGCATAGCATATAGATTAGGAAACACTCTTGGTTGTTTACTGCTTTCTTGAGTGACTACTTTTCTACAGCTTTACACGTACACTAATTCATCTTAAGGGCATAACCCATAAGCAAGATAAGGTGGGGATTTCATCACCCTTCCTTGGCCCAAAAATCATATCAGCCACACTCACAACCCTAACCTTAAGTAAAATTTGACTAGACGTTGGCCCTAGGATAACTCGAACTCAATAGGAGATTGACCGAAGAAGGAAAATTGTTCGAAATTAACCCTTGTCAAATCGGTGTCTAGGCAGGGGATTGAGGGCCGAAAGCCCGAAGAACGGTGGTTATTTAATTAAGGAACGTCTCTGACGGAAAACCTCCCACCGGTCTTGCCACCTACCTGGCCGATTAGCTTGTGGTTAACGTCGGCAATAGACCTCCTAAGGACAGTCTAAAGTTAGGAGTCGTCTAGGTCAAGGATAACCCTAGAATAGGATTTGTGTTTGTTTTTATTTTTTTGGTTGATTGGGTGAACTTGGTTGCTAATTGTGCATGTCCACTTGGTCAAGAGACCAACTTACATCCAGGCTAACTAGGACTAGTTCACCTCCCGAGCAAAAGCCCGACTCTCAAATGGCACAACCGCCACCCCTCCAAGATAGGTTCTACCCTATTAGAACCTCTATTCCGTCATGCATCAAGCTGAGTAATGAAGGTGTTGACCCATTTGAGCTTAAGCCACAATATATCAACACCCTTCCCAAGTTTCATGGATTTGAGTCCGAGGATGCATACTTCTTCATAAGGGAATTCGAGGAAGTATGTCTTATGATGAATATTCCTAAGTTAGGAAAAGATGACATCAAACTTAGGTTTATTCCCTTTGCTTTGAAGGATCTAGCAAAGAAATGGTTATACAGTCTAGAGGTTGGTTCTATATCTTCGTGGGATAATTTTGTTAAGGCATTCTTAAAGAAATTCTATCCCGTTCACAAGACTGCATTGATTAGGAAGAACATCCTACAGTTTAAGCAGACAGCCAATGAGCCCTTTTGGAAATACTTTGAGCGTTTTAAGGACCTCCTTGCCCAATGTCCCCATCATGGGATAGAGAAATGGCGACTTTGCCAAGTCATATATGATGGATTAGATTATTCTACTAAAACACTGTTAGAATCCATGTGTCAAGGAGGATTTCTGCAAAAGAATGAAGATGAAGGATGGACATTGTTTGAGGACTTAGCTGAAAAATCCATCCAATGGGACCCTACTCCTGAGAAATCTAGGATTAATGACCCCACTTCTTCAAAAGGAGGTATTCATTCCATTGAGGCCAACATAGCAAATGATGCTAAGTTAGCTGCTGTTATGCATAGACTAGAGGCTCTTGAAACTAAGGAGCCAGTCTCTGTGAACCAAGTCAGCCCAACATCTTCGGCGGGCTGTACTTATTGTCAAGATAGGAACCATGTGTTCGAGGAATGTCCTGTCTTCATAGCGCATCAAAGTTTGCCCGAACATATGAGTGCGGCCTTCACAAGGCCTGCCAATAATCCATATTCGCCCACCTACAATCCTGGTTGGAGAAACCATCCCAATTTTTCATGGGGCCCAAGTAACAATGAGCAGATTAGGCCTAAATTCTCCAACAATTTCCAAAATCCGCCCTATCAGCAAGGTTTTCCCAGTCAAAATCCGCCACCTTCTTTCCAATATTCACAAATGGAAACAAGAATGTCCAACATGGAAAAGAAGGTGGATACCCTAGTTAAAAGCCAAGACACGCTGGCTCAAGTCCTAAGTAGGATAGAGATCCAATTGAGCCAGTAAGAGAGACAAAGGGGTACCCTACCAAGTCAACCATTGCCTAACCTTAGGAATCCTAGGCCAGCCAATGAGGCTCAAGACCCAAATCAGTGTCATATGGTTCATACACTCAGATCGGGGAAACAAGTGGATAATCAAGTATCAATGCCATCGGATCCATCCATTCCATCTAGCTCCACTTCCATTCCATCTAGCTCCACTCCTGCTCCATCCAGCCCTAATGAAACTGAAGCTGAAAAGTCAGCAGGTCAGTTGCACCAGCCTATAGCTCCATTTCCAAATAGGCTTAGAAGCAACAACAATGCACATATGGAGAAATTATTAGAAGTGTTCAATCAAGTGAGGCTCAACTTCCACTTCTTGATGCAATCCAACATGTCCCTAGCTATGCCAAATTCCTTAAGGACATGTGCACCAAGAAAAGAAAGACTAATGTGCCTAAGAAGGTTTTTCTAGCCACTAACATTAGTGAGCTATTGTCCAACCAGATCCCTATCAAGTATAAGGACCCAGGTTGCCCCACCATTTCTTGCACCATAGGTCGAGCCGAAATCAATCGAGCACTCCTCGATTTAGGAGCCAGCATCAATTTGCTCCCTTTCTCCGTGTATCAACAACTTGGATTAGGTGAACTCAACCCGACCCAAGTTACTATTCAGTTGGCTGACCGCTCTATCAAAGTTCCAAAGGGAGAGATCAATGACGTTCTCATACGGGTTGGAGAATTCATTTACCCGGTCGATTTCATTGTCTTAGAGACACAACCTGTGTCTAATCCTAGGTCCCAAACTCCCGTTATCTTAGGAAGACCGTTCCTAGCAACCGCTAATGCAATTATAAATTGTAGAAACGGTTCCATGAGACTGACTTTTGGGGATATGACCAAGGAAGTCAATGTTTTCAACCTAGGTAAGCATCCCTACGATGTGACCGACCAACCCTTTGAGGTTAACTCCATTGAGAACATGACGAGTGAGCATAATGATGAGATCATATTTGAGTCAGAGGAAGAGTTAGAAACAAGTGATATCAGTCTTGATGAGATCGAATGGAAATCAAATCTGAGTTCTATAGAGATGGGAGATTCTAGCTTAACTCCTCCACCCATCGAGCCAACTCCTTCTTTGGAGTTAAAAGCCTTGCCCAAACATCTTAAGTACGCCTACCTAGGTGAACAAGAGACGTTACCGGTCATAGTTGCATCTAATTTGACCAATAGGCAAGAGGAGGACCTGCTGGCAACCCTTAGGAGACATAGGGAAGCCATTGGTTGGACTATGGCAGATATCAAGGGACTGAGCCCTACGATAGTCCAGCATCGTATCCATCTAGAGGAAGGGGTTAGACCGAAGAGGGATCCACAGCGTAGGCTAAACCCACTCATGCAGGAGGCTGTACACGCCGAAATAGTGAAACTGTTAGATAATGGGATCATTTATCCCATTTCCGATAGCGAATGGGTTAGCCCAATGCATGTGGTCCCTAAGAAGTCTAGTTTTACTGTGGTAGAGAACGACAAGCATGAGTTAGTGCAAACACGATTGCCTACCAAGGTGAGAGTATGCATAGACTACCGCAAGTTGAACGCAGCCACTAGGAAAGATCATTTTCCCCTCCCTTTCATTGACCAAATGTTGGAAAGATTAGCAGGTCATGAGTATTACTGCTTTTTGGACGGTTATTCAGGGTATAACCAAATTCCTATAGCACCGGAGGATCAAGAGAAGACAACGTTCACGTGTCCATTTGGGACATTTGCCTACCGTCGAATGCCTTTCGGCTTGTGCAATGCCCCCGTCACATTCCAACGTTGTATGTTAAGCCTGTTTTCTGATATGGTTGAGCGTTTCTTAGAAATTTTCATGGACGACTTCTCCGTCTATGGAAATTCATTTGACCAGTGTCTCCATCACTTGGAGCTAGTGCTGAGTAGGTGCACCAAAAAGAACTTGACCCTAAATTGGGAAAAGTGTCACTTCATGGTGCAACATGGGATTGTCCTAGGTCACAAGATATCTAGGGAAGGGATTAAGGTAGACAAGGCCAAGGTGGAGATCATAGCGAGACTTCCACTTCCGCGATGCGTGAAGGACATTCGGTCTTTCTTAGGACACGCCAGATTTTATCGTAGGTTCATTAAGGACTTTAGCAAAATTGCTAGACCCCTTACAAACCTTCTAGCTAAAGACGTGTCCTTCATCTTTGATGATAGGTGCCATAGTGCATGGGAGAAATTGAAAATGGAGCTTATCTCTGCTCCTATCATCTCACCTCCGGACTGGTCCAAGCCTTTTGAGATCATGTGCGATGCCTCAGATTTTGCGATAGGTGCTGTCTTAGGACAGCGTAAGGACAGCAAGCAACACATGATCTATTATTCGAGTAGGACGCTCAATGACGCCCAAATGAACTATACTACAACCGAGAAGGAATTCTTGGCAGTAGTGTTCGCTTTGGAGAAATTCCGCCCATACCTACTTGGGATCAAGACCACGATTTTCACTGACCATTCTGCTCTTCGATACCTTATGCTTAAAAAAGATGCGAAGGCCCGACTCATTCGTTGGATCCTTCTCCTTCAAGAATTCGATCTCGAAATTCGAGATAAAAAAGGTGTCGAAAATGTCGTAGCTGACCATCTCTCTCGTGTGCCAAACGCACCTTCTGACGAGCTGCCCATCAATGACAATTTTCCCGATGAGCAACTTCTAGCCATCTCTAAGGAGCCATGGTTTGCTCACATAGTAAATTACTTAGTCACAAACCAAACACCACCTAGTTGGTCTAAACAGGATAGATACCGATTCTTGTCTCAAGTTCGGTATTACATGTGGGAAGATCCTTATCTTTTCAAATATTGTAGCGACCAAATCATTAGGAGATGTGTCCCCGACGAGGAGACTAGAAGCGTGCTAGCTTTTTGTCATGAGTTCGCTTGCGGTGGACATTTTGGTCCCCGCAAAACTGCCGAGAAAATTCTGCAAAGTGGCTTTTATTGGCCAACTGTGTTTAGAGATGCATTTGAGTATTGCAAGACTTGCACAAGATGTCAAATGATAGGAAGAATTTTCAAACGAAATATGATGCCCTTAAATCCCATTCTAGAAGTAGAACTTTTCGATGTATGGGGCATCGATTTTATGGGACCCTTCCCGAATTCGTTTGGGCACCAATACATCTTGTTGGCCGTAGACTATGTGTCGAAGTGGGTAGAAGCTGTCCCTTGCAAGACAAATGACAACAAAGTTGTTGTCAAATTCTTGAAAGATAATATCATCTCACGCTTTGGAATCCCTCGAGCCATCATTAGCGACAATGGCACACATTTTTGCAATAGAACTTTTGAAGCTCTTATGCGAAAATATGCCATTACCCACAAGTTGTCTACGCCCTACCATCCTCAAACTAGCGGGCAGGTAGAAGTTTCTAATAGGCAAGTCAAGCTCATTTTGGAGAAGACTGTGAATCAGAATAGGAAGGACTGGTCCACCAAACTGGTGGATGCCCTATGGGCATATAGGACTGCCTTTAAGACGATTCTAGGAATGTCTCCCTACAGACTGGTCTTTGGAAAGGCTTGCCACCTTCCTGTCGAGCTAGAGCACCGGGCACTTTGGGCAATTAAGCAGCTAAATTTCGATTTAGATAAGGCCGGTGAGTTTCGGAAATTACAAATTTCTGAACTAGAGGAGTTGAGGAATGATGCATACGAGAATGCGAAGATTGCGAAGGATAGAGTTAAGGTTTTTCACGATAAATTCATCACGAGAAAAACTTTTGTCCAAGGACAAAAAGTTTTACTTTACAACTCTAGACTTCATCTCTTTCCCGGTAAATTGAAGTCAAGATGGACAGGACCATTCATTGTTAAGACGGTGTTTCCACACGGAGCCATAGAGATCTACGACCCCAAAAATGGCAATACATTCAAGGTAAATGGTCAACGTCTTAAAATCTTTTTGGAGTCTGTGCCGGAAGCTAATGCGGCGATGGGCCTTTCCGACCAACTGTATCGGTAACTGTATCGTTCTGCCAGTTAATGCATGCATGCATTTCATTCATACATTAGGGACAATGCATGAAACAAGTGTGGGGGAAGGGTATGTAATATATATATATATATATATATATATATATATATATATATATATATATATAAAACTTAAAAAAAAATAATTTTTATAAAAAGGATAATACTTTGACTTATTTTTTTGAAAGAAATCTAAGTTAGTTTTAAGGATTAGGAAAATCATGATTAGGATTTCTAAAGACTTGGTCAAAATAAATAAATTGTTTAATTTTTAGGTATAGGAGAGAAATTGAATAAATAATTAGTCTTGATTTTTACCTTAATGAAATGTGCATACCAAATGCATATCTAGGATTCTAAGACAAAGACCTTGTGCCTCATAAAAAGAAAAAAAAAAAAAAAAAAAGAAGAAGAAAAAAATCACCAATTAAGCTGATACATGTGCCTCAAGAAGCATAAGTATTCATGCCTAAAGGTGAGTAAATAAAGTAAAGTCCTTAGTTTTGGGGCCTAATTCACTCGAATTTGAGTCCGCGGGGTGTTTTCTCACCTGGTGCCCTAAAGCCGACCGGTTTGGGAGCCACCGACTTTAAGTTCGCTACATGGGTGGATTAGAAAGCCTAAGAAAACTAAGAAATATAATATATGTATTAACACATCTAATAATCAATTAGTTAGGTATGAGGGCCTCAAGAAGCCTTGATACTTATACGAACGAAAATTAGATGATGTTATGAAAATAATAATGAGGCATGAGAGTCCAAGTTAAGAAATTCCTAGATTCACAAGGGTGCGTATGACTTTTGGTAACGAAAAAGACTATATTAAAAATTCAATTTTAATCCTTACCTAAAATGAATAACAATTGACTTTATAAAGACTAGGTTTGAAGAATGAATAAAATTGAGGATCCTAAAACTTATAGACTACTTAGTCTCTTCAAATATAAGTCAAATATTTTCCTTTTTATGGATTTTGTGGGTGTAATCCGCTGAAAACCCTCACGAGACAACACTCGTCCTCTAGGGTAACCTAGGGGTTTAACGGCTTGTTGCACATGCTAAGTGCAACCGTGATTCCTACGAAAGTGAGTTAGCTAGGTTAGATTTTTTCTCTTTCTTTTTGATTTTTACTCGAGGACGAGCAAAAAGATAAGTGTGGGGGTGTGATAGGTAGTGAAAAATGCATAATTATCATCATATATACCATCGCATTTGCACGTTTATTCATATTATAATGCACATTTATTAATATTTCTTTATTTAATATGTGCAGGCCTCAAATTATCAATTTAATAAAGAATAAAGCTTAAAGAGCCCAAAAGCCCAGATCCAAGCCCATGTTTGAAGCCCAGGTGAAAAAGCGCAAATACAAAGAGTCAAAATGCAAATACAAGGGCTAAAAGTTGCAAATATCAGAGATTAGGGAAGGATAGACTTCTATCCAACTCTAAACACCTGCAGGATGAGGATAAAAGGCCAAGATAAGAAGGAAATTCGTGGGAGGAAGATTTGAAGAAATCTGGATTAAGGATAACTTGATTACTAAGTTATCTCGAAAATCCAGATTAAAAGGCCAGGATCACACTTCTAGAAGCAGGAGCCCAGAGGGACGGATCAGGAGAGGCCACGCGCCAAAGCGCGTGGCCAACAGAGCCAGGATTGCCGCAGATCCGCGGCAAAACCCTGATTTCCGCGGCTTTTTGACGTTATCTGGCTACCAGCTTTTGTTGGCAACTCTATCCGGGACTCCTCTACATTCTGCACTATAAATATCCGAGCAGTCGCAACAGGGAGGGGCGTGCAGAGACGATTAGGGTTTTCTTTAGCCACTTTTATTAAAAGTTGTAATTTTTATTTCATGCTATTTGTGGAGAAGAAGGAGACAATTGTGTAACCGGAGATTCAACGAAATAAAGGTCACTCTTTTGTTCTCTTTTAATTTCTGCAACTTTACTTTATTTCTTTTGTGATCTCTCTTTGTTTTAATCTGTGATCTCTTCTTGTTTTCGTTTTCTTTTCCTTGCAATCTTTCTCATAAAAAAATAATAAAAAAAAATATAAATAATTAAAAAAAAAATAATGAAGAACTAAATCTCTCTAGTGGTTTGCTGAGACTCTTGAAGCAACCCTAGAGCAGTTAAGCCTAGATCTGATTAAGGAACATCAATCGAAACCCTAGGTATTAAAAACAATTTTTCTAGAAGATTAAACAAATACCTAGAAATCCTAATCTAGGTTGCATATTAAAAAGGCTTTTCATGACTTCAACTTAAGAACTAGGACAGCATAAGTTTGAGATTCGTCTTTTATTAGGCTGCACCTAGATGTTAGGATGAACCATAGTTTAGTTTTTAGATTATGTAACTTAGCAAGAATCTAGTATTGATTTTTCTTACTTGAATTATTTGTAATGACCTAGGGTGAATCATATCAATCTTAAGATGAAGATCAAGCTCCTTAACTTGCAATAGGGTTGTGGTAGAAGATCAGCAAAACCACGTCTTTAATCTCATATTTTCATCACCAATCTAATCTCTCTTCTTACTTGAAGCATACAGAGGAATCGAGTCGAAAAGCTTTCATCGCATCCTTCCCTGAGGATCACGACCCGCTTGAGCCCTTGCTACAGCGGATTCGCATTGAGACTAAGATTTCTGAACTTTATTTCAATCTATAAAATCTCAATCATCGACCACTCGGTCGACCGGGACTGGATATAGAGAGAGCAGCTCTCTGCCGGTCGACCGGTCCGGTCGACCGGGGCCATTTCCAGAGAGCAGAGCTCTCTGGACGGTCGATCGCCCGGTCAACCGGCCCACCAGCCTTGGCTGTGTGCACGTCCTGTGCACGTCGGTCGATCGGTCCGGTCGACCGGCTCGGTCGACCGGCAGACAGCCAGTACAGTCATTTTAGGATTAAAAACATGAGTTTTTATCTTCTATTAAATCCCATAAAATCACATAAATTTCACAAAAATTAGTTCTTATTAGATCTTTGAAATACAAATATGTAATAAAAATTCAACACATATTTCAAACAATTTGAACCATTTTTATGAGATAGAAAATTTACCTTAAACCAAAAACCATATTTTCCAAAACTTGAATTTTTGAAATGGAAATCTGATTTTTTCAAAACACATGTAAATACAAAAACATGAAATTTAAACAACTTTGAAGCATATTGTATATGGATAGAATCTAATATACATGAAAGATATTATATCTATGTTTTTGACATGAAAACCAAGATCGGTTAAACTGAAAAAACCAAAACATGAAACTTTAAACTTGTGTGTGTATTGTGAACTTGAGCATATCAATACTATCTACCTTAACACAAGATCTAAACAATCTTAAACTAAACAAACCGATGTCTTCTTATAGAACTCCGTCTCCAAGTTGACTTGATCCAAACATGATCCACCGAGCTTGACTCCAATTGAGTGCTAAATGTGAACTTGACGCTCGAGCTCTTGAATCACCATGTGAAAGCTCCAAAAACACCTTTGTTGAAGCTAATCCCTTACTAATATCTTGATCAAATATATGAAACTAAATATCACAAGATTATTAGTAAACTATAACTACATGAGTTAATCATCATCAAAACTAGAGTGAAGAGCCTCTGGGCCAACAATCTCCCCCTTTTTGATGATGACAAAACTCATGGAGTTATATATGCATGGATTAAAGTTAAGCTTCATAGAAGCTCCCCTTAACTCATGCATAGCAATAAACAATAAAGATATGCAATGAATGCTCAATATAGATATGCATAAACATGCATAAAATAAGAAAATAAAACAAACATGATCTTTGATCCCAAATAAATGAACACGCTCTTGATACCAATTTTAAAATAAAAATGTTCTTAAAATAAATATTGCTCTTGATACCAACAAAAGCTCTTGATACCAACAGAAGATGCTCTTGATACTAATGGTAAAAGATAACAAATTTAAACAAACATGCATATAAACAAATATGGATATATCAAACTCCAAAATATCTCTCCCCTTTTTGTCAATTCATCAACAAAGGGGTACAAACAATAAAGGGCATAAATAATATTTTTCTTTTTTGCATAAATCAAACAATAAAGGTACATATGTATAGAGAAGATGTTAAGCTTCCCTTGCATATAAGTAATACAAATCAAAACATTATGATACCAATTGAAGGATATATCGACTTAGTATGAAGGTATACATCAAAACATCATGATACCAATTTATGATACCAATTTAAAATAAACAAAACATTTTAATGATACCAATAAAAATTTGATACCAATTGAGAGATATAAACATATAGAAAATCTTGATACCAATTGTAAAAATTTGTACTAATTGAAAATATTTTACACTTTTGGTACCAATTCAAAAACATAAACTAATCTTTTTGGTTAAACACTAAAATCATTATGCAATAGAGACATCAAATAGAGAATAATATCAATTTAATATTCTTGATATCAATATTGAAAATGAAACATATACCAATTGAAAATAATTTTCATTTGGAGCATAGGAAACTAATTGAAAACTAAGATATCAATTTACAAATATCATTTTTCAACATAAAGAGTGGGAGTAAGATACCAATTGTAAACAAAACCGATTGAAAGGTAAAACATGAATTTTCTCCCCCTTTATGAAATACCAATGAAAACGATACATAAGCTTGTATAAGATACCAATTTGAAAAATAATTGACATTAAGGACTAAATCAAGCTTAGCATAACAAAATTTGTGCTCAAAAAATATAAAGATATTAAAACACATATATATGTATGAAATATAAATATCAATCTAAATTGATATTGTTTGAAGTTGAAGCATACATATATAGAAATAAATATGAGTATACAAAAAAATCAATTGTGATAATAATTGAAAACAAACGAGGAACAAGTGTATAACTTATAAATGTAAGTCACCTAGAGGGGGGGTGAATAGGTGATGAGCTAATCTAATGGTCAAAAATGCGGAATTAAAACTTATTAAACTAAACACCAAGTATAACACAAGAGTGTAGCCGGATTTCCCGTGAAGAGCTCTGGACTAACTCCTCAAGATTCCTCTAAATAAGAGTTGAGGTGCCGCGTTGGCTCTCTTGGTTGAATACAAGTGTTAGCAAACAATCCCCATGCATATAACAATTAAGCACAAATATAAATATCAAGCATATGAAGATAAAGACAATATAAGCATGCAAGATATAAACAAGAGTAAGAGATAGAGAGTGAGCAATCGCAAACACGGGAGATTTGTTTCGAGGTTCGAGCACACTTACTCTACGTCCCCACACTATGAAGGATTTCTACTAAAATCGATCCCACCGGATCACTTGGTGCCGCAACACCTACAAGGCGAGTTCACACTTGAACTCCTTGGACTCTCTAGTCCCGTACACACCGCAAGCCCACTAGCTCACCGAGGCCGCACCTCAAACACCGAGTTCCCACACGAACTCGAAACACCGCGAACCCGCAAGTCCGCCTCTTCAAAGTGCAAAGATTAACTTTGGTGATCACAACACTTTTAATCACCTAAAATCCTCTCACAACAAATATCCCTATAGGTAGATATAGCAATGGATAGCTCAAGTGTTTGTGTGAGAAAAGTAGGATTGAAATGGAGGAAAAACTCAAGAAAATCACTTTCAAATCACTCTTGATAAACTCCCCTTTTAATTGGAAATATTGGCTCTAAAACAAGTGGAGAAAACCTCTTAATAGAGTAGGAAAAACTAGTGCAAAATCCACTTAAAAATCTTGTAGAAAACAGCCCCAAAAGCCCCTTTTAAATAGGGCTAGAAAAAACTAGCCGTTGGGCATTTTTTCAGCCCAGGCGGCTGGCGGTCGACCGATCGGTCGACCGCCAACGGTCAAAAATCTGACCGTTGGGGCGTTGGTCGACCGGCCCGGTCGACCGCTGCCTGGAACAGAGAACAGAGTTCTCTGCCGGTCGACCGGCCCGGTCGACCGGGGCTTTCCAGAGAGCGAGCTCTCTGCGGTCGATCGGGACGGTCGATCGGCCCTCCAGCCAGAACTGGCGTGCACGTCTGTGCACGTCGGTCGACCAACCCGGTCGACCGACCCGGTCGACCGACTTCAAGCTCGGTAGAAGCCAGGTCAGAACATTTTAGGGATAAAAACTTGGTCATTTTGGCTCAATTAAAATCCCATAAAATTACCAAAAATCTACAAAAATAGTTTTAACATTATACTTTGATAATCAAACATGCTTAAGTAAAATTAAGACATGTTACAAATAATTTGAACTATTTTTGTAACTTAGAAAATTTGGCTCAAAACAAAAACTGTATTTTTTCAAATTGATTTTTCCAAACTTATTTTTCCAAAACTTCTCCAAATACAAAAATAAGATATTTTAAACTCTTTTGAAGCATAGATTGTATGGATATGATCCACTACACATACATGGTGAAATATCTATGTTTTTGACATTAAGCACTAAACATGATTTTGGTTAAAGACATGTTAACTTAGAATACCAAAACCAAACCGGTATTTTTCTAAAAGAAAACTCTTTTGTATTTTTCCAAAATAAAATTATTTTTATGAAAACTCATCTAAATCAAGTGTGTGTGTGTAAGATATACTTGAGCAATCTACCAACTATTCTATCCTTTACATTTTATCTAAAAACAAAATCTTATAAAAACAAACCTAGACACAAGTCTTGATCTTGAAGGTCTTCCCTTGAAGTCTTCTTATCTTCTTGACTTGGTCCAAACTTGATCCAACGAGCTAGACTCCTCTTGAGTACTTGATGTGGTCATGATGCACAAGCTCTTGAATCAAACCGTGCTAGCTCCAAAACTTGACTTTAAATCCTTTGTTGAATCTACACACTTATTAAGATCTTGATCACAAATCTGAACTTAATTAAATACAAGATCATTAGTACCATAACTACATGCGTTGATCATCATCAAAACTAGAGTGATGGGCCTTTGGGGCAACAATAAATACCTCCCTTTCATGCACAACTTAAAATGATTTTCAATTAAGCATACAAGGCATGATCGCCCATCCAACTACCATAGATGGGTAGGGGTTTTCAAAAATAAGTTTGAAAATAAGTTTAGCATATTTGAAAACTCTACCAAAATGAAGAAATATGCACTTAGTTTTATGATAAATTTAAAAACTAGTACGAAATCCTTCAAGAAAGTAATAAAATAATAACATATCCATGAAAACATGAAAATTACACAATCATCAACACTCAATTAGCAATAAAGCTCACATAATCTCATGAAAATAAATCATGAGTAAACATCAAATAATATGAGTGTACAAAGTCGTGTAATCAACAAAATCATGGAATAAGGCAATTAAGCTCAATATGAAATTTCATAAAACATGAAAAAACATGAAAATCTAATTTTTATCAAATAATTCAAACTTCAAGGTATATGTATATTTTGTCAAAACTAAAGGCATACATACATATCCAAACACAATTGAGTCTATAAAGAGATTTTGCATGAAAGGCAAAAAACTCAAGGTTCTATATGTATATCCAATAGTTTTGGCAAAATTAATATATACATGAAGTTAAAACATATCATCATGAAAAACATGTTCAAAAATAGGGAATACAAGTCAAAATGCATGAATCATCAAAACTAGGCTATACTAGTACATCTAATGAGTACAAATGAGCAATCAAGAACAAACATATAATAATCAATTTGTGGCTCACAAGTTGTATAAGTATATACACAAGTTTTAATGAAGGGTTACATTTAAACATGTAATCAAAACATGAAGCATAAAACAAAACATAAATCAATATGATTAATATGTACATGCACATGATTTAGAATTATGATATACACGATAGCTAAACTATGGTGAGAATACAAAAGAAATAATCCATATGAACATGGGTGTATCTCAAATACTATACATGTATGTCACAAATCTAGTTATCATGGCATTTAACATAATAATCATAAAAAATGACATGCTATAAATTAATCATATGAAAGCATGTAAATATAAATGGGAGTAAGAGATAGTTACCAAAACCATTAGGGCACATCTCTGTGTCTCCAAACAATAGTGATCCTTCCACCAAACTCCTCTTGAAAGCGATGCATCCAAAATAGTCACCATTAACTCGGAATGCATCCACCTCAAGGCACCAATGTTCTCACGTTAAGTGAGAGCCCACACCTATATCAAATAAAATAAGGTGATTGATTGGGAAAGAGGATAGTGTGAAGTTGCACAAATATTCAATAAAGAGATAAGGTTTAGAGTCAACCTTAGGTGCTTGATCACTCAACAATGTATTTAAAATTATTGATGTATCCTTTCCAAATCTCCGTAGTAGCACAAGCTATACGGGTCGAATCTACAAGGAGAGCTCACGATGGAAGCTTTACGGTTTAATGTGAAGATAGAAAACGAAGATTCTTCTTTGTTTTAAAGAATGCAAAAGATATGGAAAAAGAAATGAAAGAATTGGTGGTTGGTGTGTACATGAAATGAAAACTATGAAATAAAATGAAAAGAATAGAAGATAAGATTTTCTTTGGAATTAATACTAAAAGAATGAAAACTTGTAGAAGACTTTTTTAGATGAGAAAGTCCATGACTAGCTAACATTACTAACTTGCTAACTTACTAATCTCCGTTAGGGTGATGCTTGCCTCATGTTGATTCATCGGCATATGTTTGTCTTGCGTGTTGGCCTAGTTACTTTCCCACTTGATTGAAGGGTAATCTACTTGGACTTGTCTTGTAGCCTCATTGATGTCATAGGCCTTCAAGATAGACTTTCAATGGTGGAATCAAAAGAGTTACCACTCAAGGGATGCTAAGGAAGAAGATACAACATTCATTAATTGAAGTAAAGAAGTTGTATAACAAATAGCATATGTTTGGTGATCCATCTCCATGTTCCATCAAGGCACTTGTTCTAAGACAAGGCTCTAAATGAGGCACACATGAATCATATGGAGAATTACAACAAGAGATTGCCAAGCATGAAAGTAACCCATCATCTTCATCATGGATAAAATAGACTTAACAATTGCAAGATGAAGTAATTGCATTCACCCAAGAGTTAGAAGTTGAGCAAGATTAGTTGTTAGCTAGTCATGTAGAAGAATTTAGCTACTAGCCATTACAAGAAAAGAAAAGCAATTCATGAATAAAAGTGCAATTGAAGTAAAGCTTGAATGAAAGAATGTAAGTAAAGTACTAGAAAATACTCAAGTAGAGAAAGGGGATTGGATTAAATCTTGCTTCACAAGTTGTCACACCTTGATTTACACATGCTTTCTCTCTCTCACAATCTCTCTTTTTGCAGAATTTCTAGGGAGGAAGAAGACTAAGAGAAATAAAACCTAGAGAAAAATCAAAATACAATATCTTCTCTATTCTCTCCTCTCTCCTCTGTCCTCTGATTTTTGCAAAGGCCCTGGTGGTGTATTTATAGCCTCAGAGAGAAGCCTCTGGAACCCAGGTTGTTGGAGAAAATCCCGGGCTCAACAGCCTTGCAACTGCCGCAGATCTGTGGCAGTTGCTGTGGATATGCGGCAGTTACAAGGCCGTTGGGGCCAAGATTTCTGTTGCGCGTATCTCGTAGGTTGTTGGCTTCTGGAAGTTTGAATTGGCGCGTGGATTTCTCCAGATCCTGGCCTCAACTTTTGAGCTCTCTTTTGGGCTTTGATTTATTTTCCTTTATTTTTTGATAATTAAAGGGATTTTGGGCCTTTTCTCAATTAGAATATGGACCTGCAAAAATAGAGAGAAAAGGATTAAAAATCACATTTTTATTTGCAATATGCATGGTATGGATATGGTAAAATATGCAAAAATGAATAACAATCACACCCCCATACCTAGCTTTTGCTCGTCCTCGAGCAAAAAAGAAAGAAAAAGAAAATCCTAACTAGATTATTACACCACTTTCGTAGGTGACACGATTGCACTGAGCACGTGCAACAAGCCTTTAAACCTCTAGGTTACCCTAGAGGAGGAGTGTTGTCTCCTGAGGGTTTTTCAGCGGATTGCACCCACAAAATCCGTAAAGAAAAATAAAAGGGTTAGTGAAAATTTTGATCCATGTTTTAAAGATTCTTACTTGAGTTATAGGTTTCAGGTTACCCTAAACTTGTCATTCCTTTTATAAGCGTCTATTTGGAGTTTTGTTTTCATCTTAAGTTAAGTTTTTAGGGAAAAGATCAAAAACCGGATTTTGCATCAATCCTAGGATATATACATCTATAAATATGAAGGATCTTTCTTAGACTAAGTTCATTTATTTACTAACATATATAACATTTTTTTTCTTCTTTTTTCTTTTTTTTTTTTTTATATATACAATATTTATTTATTTACATTTCCTTAGCATCCTTAGGCTTTCTAATTTACCCTTGTAACGAGCCTCTTACCGATGACTCCCAAACCAGACGGTCTTAGGGCACCAGATGAGAAAACATCCCTAGGGTTAGAGGACTCGAGTAAAAAAGGCCACGAAGGAATTTAAGGACTTAACCATCTTTAGGCGTGATTAGCAATGCTTCTTGAGGCACGACTAACCAGCTTAATTAGTGGCTAAGTATTTATTATTTATTTATATACATATTTTTTTTCTTTTTCTATTTTTTTATTATATATATGTAAATAAAGTCACAAAGTCTTTGATTAATCCTTCAATATGTTAATGTATATATCCTAAAGAAAGAATTAAAATCTAGTAATTTTTCTAATCCTTTATTACTTAACCTAAAAATCTAACAAACTCCTCTTTTCGACTTATAATTAGAAATCTTAGTTTAGAGCTTCCTTAATCCCTAAAGTTAAGTTTGATTCTTTAAACATGGATCAAGAATTTCCTTTCCTTTTTTTTAATATTTTTTTTTCTTTTTTCTAAAAAAAATAAAATCTAACAAGAAAATAGAAAATCTATAAAGAAAGGTAAAATCTAAAAGAAAATAAAAACCTAAAAAGAAAGTGAAAATCCTAAAAATAAAAATAAAAAGCCTAAAAAGAAAATGAAAAATCATAGGTTAGCATCTACCCCCCCATACCTATCTCATGCATTGTCCCCAATGTATGCAAGATAAAATGATGCATGAAATAGGTAAAGGTTTTTTTTTTTTTTTTTTATTTACAAAAAAGTGCAAAAAATTATTTACAAGGAATATATACAAGTGTGACCATTACCTAGGCTTTTCTTTGGTCGTTTTCCTCTGGCCCGTTTTCCATCGTTCCAGTGTATTTGTTTGCGCGGGCTCAGTTGGGAAACGTATTGAATTATTTTCTTAGCCCTAGGTGTTTCCAGATTCAATTGTTTGTTGTCATTCATCCTCCTTCTACCACATTGTTCACTAAAAAATTCCTTGTCACCACTTTCACTTTGAATCTCATTACTTCCAATGTTAAGGAATTCCAACTCCTCTCCATACAACTCTTCAAAACTCAGGTTAACATTTCCCATCAGAATTGTACAATCAGTTAACCGACCCCGAGTTGACTCATCCAGACACATGATCTCATCAGCGAAGAGGTCTTCAAACGATATGTCAATTGGAGGTTCTTGAATTTTATCCTCTTGGGATTCATTGAAAGTGAAAATATCCAAATCAACTTTCCCCTTTAGAAAGGGTACTCGGATAACAGGATTTTCCACTTCAAGAGAATCAAAACTTGTGACTCATCTTTCCCTATTTCCTCACAATTGTCTCTAATAAAGCTGACCTCAAATGTTTGATCTTTTGTTTTATGAGGCTGTGTGTGGAAGACATTCATTTCATGAGTCATGTCACCAAAGGTTAACCTCATTGATCCATTCCGGCAATTGATGATGGCATTTGCTGTAGCCAGGAATGGTCGTCCCAAAATGACAGGAGTTTGAGCCCTTTGATTGGAATTAGACACAGGTTGTGTCTCAAGGACTACAAAATCTACAGGATATATGAACTCCCAACTTTAACAAGGACATCGTGAATTTCCCCCTTGGGTCTCTTGACAGAACGATCAGCCAATTGTATGGTCATTTGGGTCGGGAGAAGATCGCCTAACCCTAATTGTTGGTACACAGAAAAAGGTAGAAGATTGATGCTGGCCCCTAAATCAAGTAGTGCCCTATTGATGGTAGTCTGTCCTATGATGCATGAAATGGTGGGGCTCCCTGGGTCTTTGTATTTAACAGGAGTTGGACCAGTGAGCAACTCGCTAATGGTTAATGCTAGGAAGACTTTCTTAGGGACTTGTGTTTTCCTCTTCTTGGTGCACATTTCCTCTAAGAATTTGGCATATGATGGCACTTGTTGTATGGCATCAAGAAGAGGGACATTGATTTGGACCTTATTAAACATTTCTCTTATCTTCTCCATATGAGCATTTGTCTTGTTATTTGTAAGCCTATTTGGAAATGGTACAATAGGCTTATAAGGTTGCTCATCTACCTTTTCTTTACCCTTGGCTTTTGAAGTGGATGGCTCTGTACTAGAAGATGGCTTGTCAGAAGCTGGTTACATTGGGACAGTAGGTTTTGGATTTGGTACTGGATGGGATGATTGACTAGAAACCTTATTGTCTATCTATTTTCCAGATCTCAGGGTATGAATAGCATGACAATGACTTGGGCCCGTGTCTTCATGTTTGGGATTTGGCAATGGCTGGCTTGGTAACAGTCCTTTTTGTCTCTCATTTACTGAATTAGCCAATTGCCCAATTTGGATCTGAACTTTATTCATATCCTGATGATAGTTTTTTGTAAAGGTTTCTAACATTTTCCTCAACTCTGATATTTCTGAATCATTCTGGGGTGGATGTTGATAATATGGAGACTGGAAATGTGTTTGGTAGTATGGTGGGTTCTGAAAAGATTGTGATTGTGGTGGACTTTGAGATGAATGAGCATTCTGTGAATTATGATTGAAACTGGGTGGGTGAGACTGAGCATTATAAGGATGTGGAAATGGTGGCCTATGATGCTCAGGACCAGACTGACTCCACGAAAAATTTGGATAGTTTCGCCATCCCGAATTGTATGTGTTAGAGTATGGATTGTGAGGGGGTCTGGTAAATGCTGCATTCATATTCTCCTGATATGATTGGGGCTGATACAAAGGACACTCCTCAAAGACATGGTTGAGATCATGACAGTAGGTGCAACCCAGTTTGATTAGAGGTGATGGGTTGACCTGATTGATCACAGAATTTTCCCTTGACTCAAGCAGTTCTATCCTCTTCATCAATTGTGTGATCTTGGCTTCCGCAGCTATAGAGGATTCTATGGAGTGCATACCAGTTCTGGAAGTGGTGGAAGTGGGTTTATCTGGGCATGACTCCCACTGAATGGTTTTCTCAGCTAGGGCTTCAAAGAGATCCCACCCCTGATTCTTATCTTTCTTCAAAAATTCCCTTTGGCACATGGATTCAAGGAGTGTTTTCGTTTGGTAATCTAGACCGTCATAGATAATCTGGCACTGACGCCATTTCTCTATGCCGTGATGAGGACATAAGGCTAGAAGGTCTTTGAAACGCTCAAAATATTTTCAGAACAGTTCGTGTGATTCCTGCTTGAATTGCATGATATTTTTTCGCATGAGGGCTGTTTTGTGGATGGGATAGAATTTCTTAAGAAAGACTTTTACAAAATCATCCCATGAAGATATGGAACTGACGGGAAGATTGTAAAGCCACTTCTTAGCTAAATCCTTAAGTACAAAAGGTATGAACCTTAACCTAACAGCATCCTCGGTCAGTGGGGAAATTCTCATCATTACACATACTTCTTCAAACTCTCGAATGAAGAGGTACGCGTCCTCAGACTCTAGACCATGAAGTCGGGGAAGTGTATTAATGAATTGCGGTTTCAGCTCGAAGTGATTTCCATTGGGTTCAGGGAGAAGAATGCATGATGGCAGGGAGGTGCGAATCGGATAGAATCGATCTTGAAGTGAAACGTTGTTTTCCATTGTGTCAAGTGGTTGTGTAAGTGCAAGTGTAGAAAGTCTAACAAGTCTCGCAGAATTTGGATCACGGAACCACTCTTGCATATATAGTCACAAACAACGTGCACCGATCACACCAGCGAAAAACAAAAAAAATGAAAATAACAAACAATAAAGAAAAATCAATCCAAGCTATCTAGGATTCCTGGACCTAGACGACTCCTAACTGATTAGATCGTCCACGGGAGGTTTAGTGTAGACTTTGACCACAAGCTAATCAGCCAGGTAAGGGCAAGGTTGTTGGGAGGTTTTCCGTCAAAGACGTTCCTTAATTAAGTAACCACCAACCTTCGGGCTTTCGGCCCTCAATCCCTTTCCTAGACACTGATTTTGTAAAAGTCAATTTCCAACACTTTTCCCCCTTAGGATAATCTCCTAAGTGAGTCCGGATGTCCCTAGGGCCAACGTCTATCAAATTTTATTACAAGCTTGGGATTGTGAGTGCTTGGAAAATGATTTTGGGCCAAGGAAAGGGTGATGAAATCCCCCACCTTATCTTATTTATGGGTGGTGCCCTTAAAATCAGTTTGGTGCAAGTGTACGATATAAACAAACAAGGTTCACTCAAAGCTATAAAAATCAAACAAGGAGTGAGTCCTAGTCAATATGCAATGCGCACGTACCTTGCTCCAGTACTCTTCAACAGTAAAAGTAAATGAATTGAAAAGACACGTGCCTAGAAATGCAAATGTCTAATCAATTTTTAACTTTGCAACCAATTTTTTACTGTTGATTATTAGCAGATATAAGGTGAAGCATACACGAATTTAAGTATTGCAGCAGCTGTATTTTGCAGAGCAAGTAGCCCTGCAGAAATTAGGTCAGTAGTTAACTCCTCCTTGCCGCAAATCTGCGGCTTTTGCCGTGGAATTGCGGTAATTCAGAGGACTTCTGGTTTCTGCTTTCAAGAGCAGAAGCCCAGAGCCACTTATATGTTACTGCAATGCAAATTTTCCTGTTCTCTTCACCTGTAACCTGCAACAGAGAAGAAGATTCGTTTAGTTCTTCACTTGAAATCAAAAATCGTTGCTCTCCCCGGCAACGACGCCAAAAATTTTGATTGGGAAAGAGGATAGTGTGAAGTTGCACAAATATTCAATAAAAGAGAGAAGGTTTAGAGTCAACCTTAGGTGCTTGATCACTCCACAATGTATTTAAAATTATTGATGTATCCTTTCCAAATCTCCGTAGTAGCACAAGCTATACGGGTCGAATCCACAAGGAGAGCTCACGATGGAAGCTTTACGGTTTAATGTGAAGATAGAAAACGAAGATTCTTCTTTGTTTTAAAAGAATGCAAAAGATATGGAAAAAGAAATGAAAGAATTGGTGGTTGGTGTGTACATGAAATGAAAACTATGAAATAAAATGAAAAGAATAGAAGACAAGATTTGCTTTGGAATTAATACTAAAAGAATGAAAACTTGTAGAAGACTTTTAGATGAGAAAGTCCTTGACTAGCTAACATTACTAACTTGCTAACTTACTAATCTCCGTTAGGGTGATGCTTGTCTCATGTTGATTCATCGGCATATGTTTGTCTTGCGTGTTGGTCTAGTTACTTTCCCACTTGATTGAAGGGTAATCTACTTGGACTTGTCTTGTAGCCTCATTGATGTCATAGGCCTTCAAGATAGACTTTCAATGGTGGAATCAAAAGAGTTGCCACTCAAGGGATGCTAAGGAAGAAGATACAACATTCATTAATTGAAGTAAAGAAGTTGTACAACAAATAGCATATGTTTGGTGATCCATCTCCATGTTCCATCAAGGCACTTGTTCTAAGACAAGGCTCTAAATGAGGCACACATGAATCATATGGAGAATTACAACAAGAGATTGCCAAGCATGAAAGTAACCAATCATCTTCATCATGGATAAAATAGACTTAACAATTGCAAGATGAAGTAATTGCATTCACCCAAGAGTTAGAAGTTGAGCAAGATTAGTTGTTAGCTAGTCATGTAGAAGAATTTAGCTACTAGCCATTACAAGAAAAGAAAAGCAATTCATGAATAAAAGTGCAATTGAAGTAAAGCTTGAATGAAAGAATGCAAGTAAAGTACTAGAAAATGCTCAAGTAGAGAAAGGGGATTGGATTAAACCTTACTTCACAAGTTGTCACACCTTGATTTACATAAGCTTTCTCTCTCTCACAATCTCTCTTTTTGCAGAATTTCTAGGGAGGAAGAAGACTAAGAGAAATAAACCTAGAGAAAAATCAAAATACAATATCTTCTCTATTCTCTCCTCTCTCCTCTGTCCTCTGATTTTTGCAAAGGCCCTAGTGGTGTATTTATAGCCTCAGAGAGAAGCCTCTGGAACCCAGGTTGTTGGAGAAAATCCCGGGCTCAACAGCCTTGTAACTGCCGCAGATCTGCGGCAGTTGCTGTGGATATGCGGCAGTTACAAGGCCGTTGGGGCCGAGATTTCTGTTGCGCGTATCTCGTAGGTTGTTAGCCACGTGGTCCTTCTGGAAGTTTGAATTGGCGCATGGATTTCTCCAGATCCTGGCCTCAACTTTTGGGCTCTCTTTTGGGCCTTGATTTTTTCCTTTAATTTTTGATAATTAAAGGGATTTTGGGCCTTTTCTCAATTAGAATATGGACCTGCAAAAATAGAGAGAAAAGGATTAAAAATCACATTTTTATTTGCAATATGCATGGTATGGATGTGGTAAAATATGCAAAATGAATAACAATCAGTGATTTTTGGTACCCATACTCTTTTGGGTCCATGGGGGTTAGCTCCTTTCCTAATCCAAACAAATCTATTCGCTAAATTTACATTATGTACTCTATCATAACAAAACTTAGAAAGGTGGCTCTTACGTCCACAATGTGTACAAGTGTACACATGAGCATACATAGTGTTGTGTGTATGAACGTGAGGAGCATGTGTACGCCGTGTATGGTGTGCATGCATAGGTGAAACTTATTTCTTTCGAAACATAGATTCCAAACGTGTGTGGTTCATGACACATTGGCTCAAAGTGGAGCCCAAACAGTCAACACTTTTCTTCAAAACACAAATATTAATTTTAATACTTGAAGATAAAGTAGAGCATGCAATAGGTATGCTAGATGATGAAGCTACACTAGCATGGCAAACATGAGTATCAATATCATTTTTTAAAGAAATGTTTTTCTTAGAAGCTAAATCCAATTCTTTTGATATAGAAATAATTCCGTTTTTCAAAGATTCATTTTCTTTTACAATAAAATCAAGTTTTGAAGATAAAGTCTCATTTTTCTTCAAAACATTTTCACAATCATTTTTATTTTTCAAAATTTTATTTTCATTTAGGGCAAGTTCAAGTTGGGATTTCAATGAGTCACGTTCATTTGAAATCTCAACCTTCTCTTGCAAAGTTAATTCAAGCTTTGAAAATAAATCTTTATTTTCTTTATTTAACCCAAAGATTTTCTTTTTCAAAACTTTATATTTTTCAAGCAATTCTTCACATACAATAGAAAGTTCTTCATTTAAAGCATCGGCATCAACTAAATCATCGCCAGAAGAACTAGCACAATCATCTAGTTGAGTTTTCAAGTTTGCCTCAAGGGATCATTCCCTTAGACCATATAGCAATGTTGTTCGGATTCTCCTCCACTAGATTTTATCTCCACATGATTCGTCTTTTAGAGCGCGGGAGTGGTCAACGTGTTCCACATTGTAAAGGCGGAATCACAATGAGAAACTAAACACAAATATTCTTTGTTTAATGTGCTCCTAAGTGCCGTTAGGGATTGTGCATTGGCCTCTATATGCTTGCTATTACCAAGATAGGATTTATTGGTAGCGGCAAGGAAAACATGCAAACCTAGGGTTTTTAGATACATGGACATCCTAGCTTTCCAAATACCAATGTTAGAAGTATCATACATGGGAGGGGTCATGAAATCCATGAGTGTGTGTAAACAAGTATGTGCAAATGCAACACTAGATTAGCAAACAAAGATCTCACTCCTAAGTGGTTAAACCTAATATCAGGAGCATAGGCTCTAATACCAATTGAAAGTACACCTAGAGGGGAGGTGAATAGGTGTATGACTAATCTAATGACAAATGATGTGAAATTAAAAACTAAATGCAACACACTTAGTGTAACCAAAGAGTGTAGCCGAGTTCCCGGTGAAGGGCTCTGAACTATCTCCTCTAAATTCCTCTAAATAAGAGTTGAGGTGCTATCTGAAGCTTCCTTGGTTCAACACAAGTGAGGCACACAAACAAACAATACCAAGTATATAAATATGAATGAACAATATGAATTAATGCAAGGTATAATATAAGAGAGAGAGAGAGAGTTGAGAAAGTGGATCAAACGCAAACACAAGAATATGTTTCGAGGTTCGAGCACCCAGCTCTACGTCCCCACCTTCACACAAAAGGATTCCACTATATCGTCCACACAGGACTTCCCACACAGGGAACCTCCACTGAGAATTTGGGCAAATACAACTTGGGAGTGCATAATTCCTCTCTCAACAAATACAACCTCTCACTAGAGATAAGGCACAAAGCCAACACAATATCAACCTCACAAATGAGGGATAGGCACAAAGCCACACAACCACAATCACCTCACACTTGAGGGAATAGGCACAAAGCCACCACTCCAATCACCTCTTCATTAAGAGGGATATCAACACAATTATCTCTCACTAGAGGGATATCACAAATAAAAGAGGGTTTACAACACTTGGTGGTTTCCTCAACCACAACCAATTTTTCCCAAAATAGATCCTAATAGATAGGATAGATAGATAAGCTCAAGTGTGAGAAAATAAAGTATTTGGAAATGAAAACAATAAGGAAAAACACTTGGGAAAATCCCAAGATAGATATTGAAATTTAGATCAAAAACTAATTCCCAAATACTCTCTTTTTCTTTGAATTTTTCAACACTTTAAAATAAATAAGGATTGATCTTTTAAACCCAAAAACTCTTTTAAAACTTGTAACTAAAACACTTAAGAAGATGAAGATTTTTGCTCTTGAAATTGTTCAAGAAACCAGCTCAGATGAGTGGGTATATATAGCCCCACAAAATTTCTTCCCGTTGGCAGCAGGAAAGGGCAGTTTTGCCCTTCCGGTCAACCGGCTCAATGGTCAGATTTCTGACCGTTGTGCCTCCGGTCGACCGCCCGATGGACTGGGACTGGATACAGAGAGCAGCAGCTCTCTACTGGACAACGGTCTGGTCGACCGGGGCCATTTGGACGGTCGACCGCCCGGTCGACCGGCCCACTAGCCTTGGCTGTGTGCACATCCTTTGTACGTCGGTCGACCGACTTTTGCCTCGTTCGACCGGCCCAGTCGACCGGTAGACAGCCAGTACAGTCATTTTAGGATTAAAAACTTGGGTTTTTATCTTCTATTAAATCCCATAAAATCTTATAAATTTCACAAAAATTAGTTCTTATTAGATTTTTGAAATACAAATATGTGTGACAAAAATTCAACACATATTTCAAATAATTTGAACCATTTTTGTGAGATAGAAAATTTGCCTTAAATCAAAATCCGTATTTTTCAAAACTTGGATTTTTGAAATGGAAATCCGATTTTTCCAAAACACATGTAAATACAAAAATATGATATTTAAACAACTTTGAAGCATATTGTATATGGATAGAATCCAATATACATGAAAGATATTATATCTATGTTTGTGACATGAAAACCAAGATCGGTTAAACCGAAAAACCAAAACATGAAACTTTAAACTTGTCTGTGTGTATTGTGAACTTGAGCATATCAATACTATCTACCTTTACACAAGATCTAAACAATCTTAAACTAAAAAAACCGATGTCTTCTTATAGAACTCCGTCTCCAAGTCGACTCGATCCAAACATGATCCATCGAGCTTGACTCCAACCGAGTGCTATATGTGAACTTGACGCTCGAGCTCTTGAATCACCATGTGAAAGCTCAAAAACACCTTTGTTGAAGCTAATCACCTACTAATATCTTGATCAAATATCTGAAACTAAATATCACAAGATTATTAGTAAACTATACATACATGAGTTAATCATCATCAAAACTAGAGTGAAGAGCCTCTGGGCCAACTATACGATGGTTCGTCACATTCAAAACTTACATCAAGAGCAAGCTAATACAAATCTTAGATCATCAAAACTATTAGAAGGAATCATGAAATAAGAGAGAGTTAGATTGGTTATCAAGTTAACAAGTTAAATGTTGAATCCATCATCATGAGCCATCAATAGCTCTTGCAAGAGCAAGACCCTTTAGATGCTATTAGATTCATGTGGATTATCAAGAAGAGATTAGATGATTAGTGGTTGGTAGTTAGATTGCCATGAAATGAAAGTTAGTTAGTTATGTTAGAGGTTAGAGATGAAATCATTGAATAAGGAGAAAGATTACATATATTGTCACCATCTATTACATTAATCTCTGTGAATCTCTCAGCCCTAATACATGAATCTAAAAGAGAAAACAAAATACAATAGAAAGAAGAAGAACACCTACAATACACTACAATAATGGAGGAGAAAACCCAGCTATTGCTCTCAGAGTCCCCGGCTCTGGTCCTCTACAGAGCTTTTTATAGCAAAAGAATCATCTAGAAGATGAGACGAGGCCATGTGTCAAAATTGCCACGTGGTTCGCCAAAATTGCCGCGGAACGCGGCAAATTGCCGCATTTTCGCGGCCATACCAGGGAGTTAAGTCTTTGGTTCTGGCGAGCAATTTTGCCTCCTTCTGAGACCTTCCAGGTACTCTCAAATGTCGGGTATTTGGATCGAATTCTCGTCAGATTCGTACCAATGTCTAGATTCGATGTATCTTCTAGAAACTCTCTAACTCGGCCTCCAAATTATCTGAAAATGGGTTTAATTAAGCTCGTGTTACTCTTTTGCCCTTTTAGTCTTGATTATCTGTAAAAGAGATCAAAACACGGGCGAGAAGCGTTATTTTTATCATAAATCGATTGGAAAATGCAATATAAAAATGTAATTTGTAGATTAATCATAATAACACCATATGCAGAAGGCAAAAAAGCACCACTCTAGCAGAGAGTTTAGTTTAGGATTTTCTCTTTAGTTCTAACTTAGGTTTTTCTTTTCTCTTTTAATGTAATTTTGCAGTTCTTTGTAAATTATGGTTAGACTGAGATTCATGTTAAAAAGAGAGATGATTATATTGAGAAGTGACCCCAATGTAATGTTCTTTCTTTTCTTTCATTATTTTTCAATCTAAATCAAAGTTTACATTCTTCTACTTCTTATTTACCTTCCTTGCTTGATTGTAATACAAATGTATCTGATAGCATCAATTATGCCTTGCCCTTGCAAGTGCCACTGATGGCTTATGGTGATGGATATCTGTTTTTGAGCGTGTAATAGTTAGTATTCATTTTTGCTTTTTTTCTGCTCGTACTTTTAGTTTGATAGACTTATCATGAATGGGGAAGATCCTATATGCCATGCTATGATCGCCTTCAAAGCAAGATAAGTCATCGATACAGATCAGAGGTAAAGTAAGCTTCAAGGAGGTAAGAATTCTTTAGTTCTTTCTTTCTTTATTTCTTAGGTTAGAAACACATCTTCAAAATCAACATTTCTTCTTTCTTTATTTTTTTTAAACTTAGATTAGATACACTTTCAAACACCAACATCATCTCTTCTACCATCTTCTATCTTCTCTTCTTCTTAACATCTAACACCTTTTCTTTTCTTTTAAAAAACTAAGAAGAAATGTTTTAACTGATTTAGTAATTTAGAAAGAATTTACTAAAAGATTCATCACAGTCCCTCCTTGTGGATCACGATCCGCTTAGTCACTTGCTATAGCGGTAATAATGAGCAACCATGCAGTCTATGTAACACCCATTCCTGAAATACATACTTAGTTATGTATTCAGATTTTTCAATCATATTTTTTTTTCAATTTACTTTCTGTTTTTATTTTTTTGTTTGTTTTATGATTATCTATATGACCGTTTTGCTTTGGATATGGATTCGTGGACTCGGAGTCAGTCTTAGTCTGAGTCAGGTACCCGATCCTAGTGTATAGCTCAATTTGGTCTTTTCGATGGTTAGATTTGATCAGTTTCAGTTTCAAAAATCATTTTTCCATATTTTATATTTTTTATGATTTTCTAAAAAATTTTCGAATTAAATTACAAATTTTCAAAACTGGCATCGACCAGTGCCGCTGGTCGATTTCAGAAATTTTAATTTACAAATAGAGTTGAATTTGTAGAAACTATTTTCACATGATCTTTTAAAATCATATTTTCTATTTAAATGCATTTTTTGATATTTTTTTGAATTTATCAAAATTCCACCGGATTTGGGGTCGACCTGGAATGCTGGTAGAGTCCAAGATTTTTATTTTAAAAATGAGATTGAATTTTTGAAATCTAATTTCGTCAGCTGTCTTAAAATAATATTTAATATTTTAAAAAAATTTTGAAAATCATTCTGAGTTACTTCATTTTCCAGGCTTTTCCAGAGTTTTCAGTGTTTCCCGAACTCTGGAAGTTTATTCAGATATTTTCTCATTATTTTTTCTATTTTCTAAATTTTCTCATCCACTCATAATTTCCCCTCTTTTCGTTTTTTTCTTTTTCTTTCTTCCAAATTTTCCTCAAATTTTTTCCACCACACAGTAAATATCTCAACCACCCTTTCTCTCTCCTCATTTATATGGCAAGTTCACCAGCTCATCCTTGCGTCTAAGCTTGGCACAACTTAGACGCGGACTTCATCCCCGCATCTGGGCATTTTCAGCCACATACGATCTGGTTAATGAGATACGGGTCTCACTGCAAATATCACCACTCCCCTATATTTATGCATACCCTTTCATATTTCCACTTTCTCTCCTTCATCTTTTCTTCTTCTTCTTCTCCATCCAGCCAACGCACCAAACCCATGGTAGCCCCCATACCTCCCCTGGCCGACCAACCTCCGGCGACCCTTGAGCACTACTTCAGCCACCATCTTCTCCCTCTCACTCTCCAACAACCCCCCCAAACACCATCTTCAACTCCATTTCATAAACTCCATTACCACCATCACCAAACTACCCAACTACCACCAACTCCTTCACCATCTTCACCACCACCTACACCACCTGACCACCATCACCACCAAAAAACACTTTCCCCCATCGTACTCTATCATCCAAGCCCATCCTAGCTTTTCGAAATGCCATTTTCACCAACCCCATTCTCACCACCTATAAGTACACTTACACCATTCTTTCCTCTTCCTCCACTCCTTGCCTCCGGCTACCAGGTCGTTTCCCCCTGCCGCTGGCACCTCCCCACCATCGGTGCCACCCCGGCCGGCCGACCAGTGATTGGACGGGAAAGGTGTTGTATTGTGGAGTATAATTTGCACAGATATTAAATGAAAGAGTTAAGGTTTAGAATCAACCTTTGATCAATTACTCCACATATGTATCAATATGTTCAATGTACCCTTTCCTATCTCTGTTATAGCATAGAGCTATACCGAGTCGATTCTCAGGGAGAGCTAGCGATGGAAGCGTTACGGTCCGTAGTGAAGAAAGTAAACGAGAATTCTTCTATGCTTATAAGAATAAAAACAAATGGGAAAATGAAACGAAATAATGGATGGATATATTCATGGTGGAAAATGTAAAAAGAAATCAAGATCAAGATTGGTTTTGGACTAACAACTAAAAAGAAAGTAAACTTGAAGAAGCAAACCATGACTAGCTTACCTTACTACCTTACCAACACTTACTAAACTCCGTGATAGTGAAGGCGTGCCTCATGTTGATTTCATCGGCGTAGGTTTGTCTTGCGTGTTGGTCTAATTACTTTCCCATGTAGATGAAGGGTGGTTTAACCCATCGGAGAAGAGAAGACCATCCAACTTGCAAGATGAACTA
This sequence comes from Agave tequilana, assembly GCA_038442645.1. NCBI lineage: Eukaryota > Viridiplantae > Streptophyta > Magnoliopsida > Asparagales > Asparagaceae > Agave > Agave tequilana. The sequence goes on along the minus strand of JAVJIF010019143.1, from coordinate 21,891 downwards.
AAGCAATCACCCATGAGTTAGTGAAGATGGCAAGGCTAGTGGTTAGCTAGTACATGGTAGAAAAATTAGCTACAAGCCATTAATGAAGAAAAGCAAAGCATGAAGTAAATTGCAAGAAAGTAAAGAAAGCAAGTAAAGAAAGCAATTAAACTAGAACCATGCTTCAAGTAGAGAAGTAGAGAATGGATTAATCCTTGCTTCAAGTTGTCACTCCTTGAAGATTACAAGCTCTCTCTCTCTCTCTTACAATCTCTCTCTTGCATAGATTTCTAGGAAAGAAGAAGAGGGATCTAAAGAACTAAAACCTAGAGAGAAACCTATGAAAAATTACAAGCATCTAACAATTTCTCCTCTCTTCTCTATTCAGTCTTTTCTCGCAGGTCAGGTGCAGATATTTATAGGCTGAGAGAGAAGCTTCAAGAGCCTAGGCCGTTGGCGCAAAATCCGAGATCCAACAACCTCCAAACTGCCGCAGATTCTCTGGAAGGCGCGGCAAAATCTGGGCCGTTGAGCCCAGATTTTCTGGTACAGGTTTGTTGCAAGGTTGTTATCCACGTGGCCTTCTAGAATCTTGAGTTGTTACGCGGATCTCTCTGGATTCTGATTTCAAATTTGGGCTTTATCTTGGGCTTGGAATTAATCTCTTTAATTATTGCTAATTAAAGTGATTATTGGGCTTTCTCCCATTTCAGTTGTGGACCTGTAAAAATACAGAGAAGATGAGTAAAAATCATATATTTATTTGCAATATGCATGGGGATTATGTGGTAAAATATGCAATATTGTGTATCAATCACACCCCCACACTTATTCTTTTGCTCGTCCCGAGCAAAACAAAGAAAAGAAAAACTATACTACCAATTTTATTACACCACTTTCGCAGGTGACATGATTGCACTGAGCATGTGCAACAAGCCGTTAAACCTCTAGGTTACCCTAGAGGAGGAGTGTTGTCTCCTGAGGGTTTTCAGCGGATTACACCCACAAAATCCATAAAGAAAGAAGACAAATGTTAGTGTTTTGAAAATGCATTTTGAAAGAGAGACATGTTTTCGAACTATTTTTGCAAAAATATAAGTGATCTAAGGTCATAAGTCCACCTATAATTATTCTTTCTTAAACTTAGTATCTATGCAAGATCTTGTCTTCAATTAAGGTAAGAATTCAAAATTGGATTGAATATTTTATCCTTCATAAAACCTAGATAGTATGCACACCGTGCTCAGTGAAAATTTCTGGGATTTCAACTCCAACCATCAAGCCATTTATTTATTTATATATATTTTTTCTTTTTTTCTTCCCTTAGTTTAGGCTTTCTAGTTTACCCTTGTAGCGAGCCTATAACCGATGACTCCCAAACCAGACGGTCTTAGGGCACCAGATGAGAAAACATCCCTCGGGTTTAAGGTCTAGAGTAAAAAAGGCCACAAAACTAAAGGGGATTATTTATTTCCTTTACCACCGTTAGGCGTGAATAATCATGCTTCTTGAGGCACAATTGTCCAGCTTAATAAGTGATGTTTTATTTATATATATATTTTTTCTCTTTTTTTTATTTATATGGCATTTTTGGTCTTTGTCTCCATCCCAAGAAATGTGTAAGTGTAAAGTGCATATTTATCTAAGGCAAAAAATTCAAGATAAAAATATCTCACCAATTTTACTTACTTATCCTATAATTCAAACAAGATCTATTATTTCAACTAGGTTTAAGATGTCATAATTAAGGCTTTCTTAATTTCTAAGATACATCTTAATTTTCTTAAAAATAGATCTAAACTTTGTCTCTTTTTTCAAAAAGTTTTTATTTTTATATATATATTTTTTATTATTTTTATTTTCTAAAAGAAGTGTAAAAGAAAGAAGATCTAAAAACTCTATGTTAGTAAACCCTCCCCCACACTTATTTCATACATTGTCCTCAATGCATCATGATATATGTATGCATGAAACAAAAATGAAGAGGGAAGGAAAAAATTACCTTAAGGTGGTGGTTCCGGTGGTAGTCTGATTGGTCCACGAAACATGGCCCAATCAACTTTGCTTTGGGTTTTGAGGAACCCACCAAAAATATCATGAATATGACCCACTAAAAAGATAAATCCTTGAAAGATTTTTATTAAGTACATGACCCCATCTAATTTCCATTTTCCACAATAAATTTCAGAGTCAAATTTGTCAAAATCCTTATCCCAGAATGGATTATGAAATGATAGAATGGTCGACTTGGACTCGGGATGGACAGAAACTAACACTGACTCAGGAAGGTGACTGAAATCAAGTAAAGGTTCAGGAGTCGAAGTGAGTTCATGAATTGGGTCCAAGTCAAGAAAATGAAGCTTAAATCCACAATCATTTCCCCAGATGGAATGTGACTATCTAAGATTAGTGATTCAAGTTCAGAAGGGTTGAGAATCAAAACTGACTCTAAAATGTTACTCAAATTGGGTAACAAAACAGGAGTTAATAATGATTCAGGTATTTGAACTAAATCACAAACTTGAGGGTCAAAGTCACATTCCACATTGAGTTCAATATCAAAAAATGAAGAACTTGCCAATTTGTCAATGGGATTTTCAGAAGTGTATAATTGGTCAAGTTCAAGATGATCCTCAAGGATGGGTGATTCAATTTCAGTATGAATTGGGACAGGATCCAAAGTTGACTCCGGGAAAAGATTGATGTCAGGTAAAGATACCGGAGTCATTATTGAATCAGGAAAAAGAATTGAATCACTAAGTTGGAGTTCAAGATCACATTCCTCATGTAGTTCAATTCCACAAAAATGAGAACTTACCAATTTATCAATGGGATTTTCAAAAGCAATGAATTGGTCAAGTTCAACATGATCATCAAGGAAGATTGGTGATTCAATTTCACAATGGATGGGTACTGGATTCAATAATGACACGGGAAATGAAGTGAATTTATGTGAAGACACCGAAGTCATAATTGAATCAGGAAGTAGAATTGAATCATCAAGTGGAAGTTCAGGATCATGTTCATGTTCAAGTTCAATTTCAGTAAAAGGAAAACTTGCCAAAATGTCAATGGGATCTGAAGTTTGGACAAGTTCAGGTGAGTGTGCTGAAATTGAATCTTGATTTCCAAAACTACATGACTCATTGGTTTTAACAGAGTGGCTAGTGACATTAGAAATAGGATGAGAATGAAGAGTTTGAATCATCAAATCTATGTCACGATTTCTAGCATTTTGAGTCTGAGTCAAGAATTCAAGCATCTTTTGACAATTCATTGGTTCATTATTTTGTGAAAAAGATGAAGTGTTGTTTTGGAATTGGTGATGAAATTGTGAGTCAAAAATGTGTGGTGATGGAATGGACTCACACAAGAGATCTTTACTCGTTTCCAAGGCAAATGGTTGTTCATTAGGAAAAGGTGAAAGTGAGTAAGACTCTTGAAAATACTGTGGAATTGGAGGGGCAAAGGTTTCTTGACGTTGTTGCTCAGCCCTCTGAAGATTGGCTTCTAAACTCCTTAGTAACTCAGATTTTTCTTCAATTGATGGTTCAGAAAAAGGAGTATAAGAAGCGAAATCGGGGAATGAATGTTGTGTATAAGGTGAATATGGTGGACAAGGAATTTGAGAATTTGACTCGGGGTACGTGAATCCCCAATGACTCGGTGAAGAGTTGAAATTATTATGGAAATTATAATTATTAGATGGGGGGTATGGGTCATATTGATTCGGATAAGGCCAACCCGGTGTATTTGGTTGGTGCATATTATAAAACACCGGGTTGGAATTATCCGAATAGAATGGAGTTGGTGTGAAATATGGATTCATGTTCGGATTGAAAGAATTATTATTGTTGAATTCCATATCACAAACAATCACAAACAAAAAAGAAAATCAAACAACAAACAAAAAGAAAAGAAAAAAAATCAAAACCAAGCCAAAAGAATGGTTGACCTAGACCTAGACGACTCCTAACTGATTAGATCGTCCACGGGAGGTTTAGTGTAGACGTAGACCACAAGTTAATCAGCCAGGGAAGGGCAAGGTTGGTGGGAGGTTTTTCGTCAGAGACGTTCCTTAATTAAGTAACCAGTAACCTTCGGGCTTTCGGCCCTCAATCCCTTTCCTAGACACTGATTTTGCAAGAGTCTATTTCCAACACTTTTCCCCCTTAGGATAATCTCCTAGATGAGTCCGGATGTCCCTAGGGCCAACGTCTATTTTTTATTAAATTAGGCTTGGGTTAGTGAGTGCTGGGATGGTGGTTTTTGGGCTAAGGAAAGGGTAATGAAATCCCCCACCTTATCTTATTTATGGATTATGCCCTTAAAAATGAATTGTGCAAGTGTACAAAAATATATAACTAGAATTCACTCAAAGCATGAAAATCAAGCAAGAGATGATTCCTAGTCTACATGCAATGCAAAACGTACCTTGCCTCCAGCACTCTTCAACAGTAAAAGTAAAGGAATTGAAAGACACGTGCCTAGAATGCAAATGTCTAAACAATTTTTAACAATTTCAACCATTTTTTTACTGTTGATTAAATTAGCAGGTAATAGGTGAAAAATACAGGAATTCAAGTATAGCAGAAGCTGTATTTTGCAGAGCTGGAGACCCTGCAGAAATTAGGTCAGTAGTGATCTCCTTCTTGCCGCATGATTGTAACTCAATATTGCATATTTTACCTTATAATTCCCATGCATTTAATAAATAAATATATGATTTTTACTCATCTTCTCTACATATTTGCAGGTACACACTCTAATGGAGAGATAGCAAATTAATCACTTTAATTAGCAATAATTAAAGTGATTAAATTCAAGATTAAGATAAGTCAAAGATTTGAATTCAAGATCCAGAGAGATCCGCGCGCCCAATGAAGAATCCAGAAGGCCACGTGGATAACCACCTAACAAGAAGATCCCAACAGAAAATCTGGGCTCAACGGCCCAGATTTTGCGGTGGAATCTGGGAGATCCTTGAGGATCTGCGGCAGTTTGGAGGCCGTTGGATCCCGGATTTTACGCCAACAAACTAGGTTCTGGATCCTTCACCTGAGGCCTATAAATACTGGACATGGACCTGCGAGAAAAGACTGAATAGAGAAGAGAGGAAAAATCATTAGTTGTTGTAATTTTGTTTAGTTTTTCTCTAGGTTTAGTTCTTTTAGATCCCTCTTCTTCTTCCCTAGAATTCATTGTAAAAGAGAGAGATTGTGAGAGAGAGAGCTTGTGTAATCAAGGGTGACAACTTGAAGCTATGCAAGGATTGATCCATTCTCCTTCCTCTACTTGAGCTTGGTTCTAGTTTACTTGCTTTCTTTATGTGCTTTCTTTATTGCTTTCTTTAATTCCTTGCAATTTACTTCATGCTTTGTTTTACTTTTCTCATGGCTTTTAGCTAATTCTTTCTACCATGTACTAGCTAACCACTAGCCTTGCCATCTTCACTAACTCATGGGTGATTGCTTTATTTCATCTTGCAAGTTGTATGGTCTTCTCTTCTCCGATGGGTTAAACCACCCATTCTTCAAATGAGAAAGTAATTAGATCAACACGTGAGACGAATCCACGCCGATGGAGTGACAACATGAGGCAAGCCTTCATTATCACGGAGTTTGGTAAGCTTTGGCAAGGTAGTAAGGTAAGCTAGTCATGGTTTGTATTCTTCAAGTTTCCTTTTCTTTCTAGTGTGAATACCAAATCCAATCTTGATTTCTTTTCCACTTTCCATCATGAACATATCCATCCTTTCTTTCACTTCTTTTTCCATGATTGTTTTATTCTTTTAAAGAACAAAGAAGACACTTCATTTACATTTCTTCACTTCGATTCGTAACGCTTCTATCGCTAGCTCTCCCTGAGAATCGACTCGATATAGCCTTATGCTATAGCGGAGATAAGAAAGGATACATCGACTACATTTACATACACCCTTTCTCATCTAATCAAAATGGCGCCGTTGCCGGGGAGAGCAACGGATTTTCTTTAAAGTGAAGAACTAAACGCATTGTCTTCTCTGTTGCAGGTTACAGGTTGAAGAACAGGAAAATTTTAATTGCAGTGACATATAAGTGGACCTGGGCCTCTGCTCTCGAAAGCAGAGACCAGGATCCCTCAGTTTTGCCGCAGATTCTGGACTTTTGCCGCAGATCTGCGGCATTTCTGAGTGAACTACTTACAATTTTTCTGCAGGGCTCTGATTCTGCAAAATACATCTGCTGATATAATTGAATTCCTGTATTTTTCACCATATACCTGCTAATTTAATCAACAGTAAAAAATTGTTTGTAATTGTTAAAAATTGTTTAGACATTTGCATTCTAGGCACGTGTCTTTCAATTCTTTACTTTTACTGTTGAAGAGTGCTGGAGGCAAGGTACGTTTCGCATTGCATATAGACTAGGAATCATCTCTTGCTTGATTTTCATGCTTTGAGTGAATTCTAGTTATATATTTTTGTACACTTGCACAATTCATTTTTTAAGGGCATAACCGATAAATAAGATAAGGTGGGGAGTTCATTACCCTTTCCTTAGCCCGAAAATCATTTTCCCAAGCACTCACTAACCCAAGCCTAATTTAATTAAAAAAATAGACGTTGGCCCTAGGGACATCTCGGACTTATCTAGGAGATTATCCTAAGGGGGAAAAGTGTTGGAAATAGACTCTTGCAAAATCAGTGTCTAGGAAAGGGATTGAGGGCCGAAAGCCCGAAGGTTGTTGGTTACTTAATTAAGGAACGTCTCTGACGGAAAACCTCCCACCAACCTTAACCTTCCCTGGCTGATTAGCTTGTGGTTAAAGTTTACACTAAACCTCCCGTGGACAGTCTATCAGTTAGGAGTCGTCTAGGTCCTAAGTCTACACTAATTTGGGTTAGAATTTTTTTTCTTTTCTTTGTTTGTTTGTTTGTTTGTTTGTTTTTTTTTTGTGTATTATGTGATATGGCTTACAATTACAATTCTTTCCATCCTAATAATAATCCATATTTCACACCGATTCCATATTCGGATAATTCCAACCCGGTGTTTTACAATATGCACCAACCAAATACACCGGGTTGTCCTTATCCGAATCAATATGACCCATACCCTTCATCTAATAATTATAATGTCCAAAATAATTTCAACTCTTCACTGAGTAATTGGGGATTCACGTACCCCGAGTCAAATTCTCAAATTCCTTGTCCACCATATTCACCTTGTCCACAGTATTCATTCCCTGAGTCCACTTCATATACTCCTTTTGAAGAAAAATCTGAGTTACTAAGGAGTATAGAAGCTAATTTACAGAGAGTCGAGCAACAACTTCAAAAACCATTTGCCTCTCCAATTCCACAGTATTTTCAAGAGTCTTACTCAGTTCCACCTTTTCATAATGAACAACCATTTGCTTGTGAAACGAGTAAAGATCTCTTGTGTGAGTCCACTTTTCCATCACCACACATTTTTGACTCACAATTTCACCATCACTTTCAAGACAACACTTCATCTTTGCATCAAAATAATGAAATCATCAATTATGGAAAGATGCTTGAAGACATGACCCATGCTCAAAATGCTCGAGATCGTGACTTAGATTTGTTGATCCAAACTCTTCATTCTCATCCTATTTCTAATGTCACTAGCCACCCTGTTAAAATCGAAGAGTCATGTAGTCTTGGAAATCCAGATTCAATTTCAGCACACTCACCTGAACTTGTCCAAACTTCAAATCCTATTGACATTTTGGCATGTTTTTCATTTCCTAAACCTGAACTTGTCCAAACTTCAAATCCTATTGACATTTTGGCAAGTTTTTCATTTCCTGAAATTGAACTCAAACATGAATATGATCCTGAACTTCCATTTGATGATTCAATTTTCCTTCCTGATTCAATTATGACTCCAGTGTCTTCACATGATTTCACTTCATTTCCCGAGTCAGTATTGGATCCAGTACCAATCCATCTTGAAATTGAATCACCAATCATTCATGATGATCATATTGAACTTGACCAATTCCATTCTTTTGAAAATTCCATTGATAAATTGGCAAGTTCACATTTTTGTGGAATTGAACTACATGAGAAATATGATCTTGAACCCCAACTTCGTGATTCAATCCTTTTTCCTGATTCAATAATGACTCCAGTATCTTTACCTGACTTTAATCCTTTTCCGGAGTCGACATTGGATCTCTTCCCAATTCATAATGAAGTTGAATCACCCATCTTTAAGGATCATATTGAACCTGCCAAATTCCTTACTTTTGAAAGTTCCATTGACAAATTGGCAAGTTTCCATGTATTGAACTACATATGGAATGTGACCTAGAATCTCATAATCTCTTTACTTCTGAAACTGATTGTACAATTCTAGTGGAAGATATTGACTTAAGTTTTGAAGAATTGTACGGTGATGAGCTTGAATTTCTTAAAATTGGAAGTAAAGAGATATCACCTTTAGAAAGTCACATTCTATTGTTGGAAATTGATTGTGGACTTGAGTTTCTATTTCTTGAGTTGGACTCAATTTCTGAACTCACTTCGACTCCTGAACCATCACTTGATTTAAATCACCTTCCTGAGTCGGTACTAGTTCCTGTCCTTCCTGAGTCCAAGTCAACTGTTCTATCATTCCATACACCATTCTGGGACAAGGATCTTGATAAAATTGATTCTGAAATTATTTTGAAAATTTGGAAATTAGATGGGGTCATGTATATAATAAAAATCTTCCATGCATACATCATTCTTGTGGGTCATATTCCTGAAATTTTTGGTGGGTTCCTCAAAACCCAAAGAAAAGATGATTGGACCATGTTTCGTGGACCAATCCGACCACCACCGGAACCACCACCTTAAGGTAATTTTTTCCTTCCCTCTTCATTTTTGTTTCATGCATACATATATCATGATGCATTGAGGACAATGCATGAAATAAGTGTGGGGGAGGGTTTACTAACATAGAGTTTTTAGATTTTCTTTCTTTTACACTTCTTTTAGAAATAATAAAAAAAAAACTTTTTGAAATAAGAGACAAAGTTTAGATCTATTTTTAAGAAAATTAAGATGTATCTTAGAAATTAAGAAAGCCTTAATTATGACATCTTAAACCTAGTTGAAAAATAGATCTTGTTTGAAATTATAGGCTAAGTAAGAAAAATTGGTGAGATATTTTTATCTTGAATTTTTTGCCTTAGATTGTATGCACTTCACACTTACACATTTCTGGGATGGAGACAAAGACCAAAAATGCCATATAAATAAAAAAAGAAAAAAGAAGAAAAATATATATAAATAAAACGTCACCTATTAAGCTGGAGAATTATGCCTCAAGAAGCATGATTATTCATGCCTAACGGTGGTAAAGGAAATAAATAATCCCCCTTAGTTATGTGACCTTTTTTACTCGAGACCTTAAACCCGAGGGATGTTTTCTCATCTGGTGCCCTAAGACCGTCTGGTTTGGGAGTCATCGGTTAAAGGCTCGCTACAAGGGTAAACTAGAAAGCCTAGACTAAGGGAAGAAAAAAAAAAAAATATATATATATATATATATATATATATATATATATATATATATATATATATATAAATAAATAAATGGCTTGATGGTTGGAGTTGAAATCCCAGAAATCTTCACGAGCACGGTGTGCATATTATCTAGGTTTTATGAAAGATAAAATATTCAATCCAATTTTGAAGTCTTACCTTAATTGAAAACAAGATCTTGCATGGAGACTAAGTTTAAGGAAGAATGATTATAGGTGGACTTATGACCTAGGATCACTTATATTTTTGCAAAAATAGTTCGAAAACATGTCTCTCTTTCAAAATGGATTTTCAAAACACTAACATTTGTCTTCTTTCTTTATGGATTTTGTGGGTGTAATCCGCTGAAAACCCTCAGGAGACAACACTCCTCCTCTAGGGTAACCTAGAGGTTTAACGGCTTGTTGCACACGCTCAGTGCAATCGCGTCACCTGCGAAAGTGGTGTAATAAATTGGTAGTATAGTTTTTTTTTTTCTTCTTTGTTTTGCTCGGGACGAGCAAAAGAATAAGTGTGGGGGTGTGATTGTAACTCAATATTGCATATTTTACCTCATAATTCCCATGCATTTAATAAATAAATATATGATTTTTACTCATCTTCTCTACATATTTGCAGGTACACACTCTAATGGAGAGATAGCAAATTAATCACTTTAATTAGCAATAATTAAAGTGATTAAATTCAAGATTAAGATAAGCCAAAGATTTGAATTCAAGATCCAGAGAGATCCGCGCGCCCAATGAAGAATCCAGAAGGCCACGTGGATAACCACCTAATAAGAAGATCCCAACAGAAAATCTGGGCTCAACGGCCCAGATTTTGCGGTGGAATCTGGGAGATCCTTGAGGATCTGCGGCAGTTTGGAGGCCGTTGGATCCCGGATTTTGCGCCAACAAACTAGGTTCTGGATCCTTCACCTGAGGCCTATAAATACTGGACATGGACCTGCGAGAAAAGACTGAATAGAGAAGAGAGGAAAAATCATTAGTTGTTGTAATTTTGTTTAGTTTTTCTCTAGGTTTAGTTCTTTTAGATCCCTCTTCTTCTTCCCTAGAATTCATTGTAAAAGAGAGAGAGATTGTGAGAGAGAGAGCTTGTGTAATCAAGGGTGACAACTTGAAGCTATGCAAGGATTGATCCATTCTCCTTCCTCTACTTGAGCTTGGTTCTAGTTTACTTGCTTTCTTTATGTGCTTTCTTTATTGCTTTCTTTAATTCCTTGCAATTTACTTCATGCTTTGTTTTACTTTTCTCATGGCTTTTAGCTAATTCTTTCTACCATGTACTAGCTAACCACTAGCCTTGCCATCTTCACTAACTCATGGGTGATTGCTTTATTTCATCTTGCAAGTTGTATGGTCTTCTCTTCTCCGATGGGTTAAACACCCATTCTTCAAATGAGAAAGTAATTAGATCAACACGTGAGACGAATCCACGCCGATGGAGTGACAACATGAGGCAAGCCTTCACTATCACGGAGTTTGGTAAGCTTTGGCAAGGTAGTAAGGTAAGCTAGTCATGATTTGTATTCTTCAAGTTTCCTTTTCTTTCTAGTGTGAATACCAAATCCAATCTTGATTTCTTTTCCACTTTCCATTATGAACATATCCATCCTTTCTTTCACTTCTTTTTCCATGATTGTTTTATTCTTTTAAGAACATAGAAGAATTCTCGTTTACATTTCTTCACTATGATTCGTAACGCTTCTATCGCTAGCTCTCCCTGAGAATCGACTCGGTATAGCTCTATGCTATAGCGGAGATAAGAAAGGGTACATCAAATACATTTACATAAACCTTTCCCGTCTCATCACCGCAGAACCGCGGCTTTTGCCGTGGGAACGCGGCAAGTCAGAGGGCTTCTGGTCTCTGCTTTCGAGAGCAGAGGCCCAGAGCCACTTATATGTATTCTGCAATGCAAATTTTTCTGTTTTCTTCACCTGTAACCTGCAACAGAGAAGAAGATTCGTTTAGTTCTTCACTTTAAAGAAAATCCGTTGCTCTTCCCGGCAACGGCGCCATTTTGATTATGACGGGAAAGGTGTTGTATTGTGGAGTATAATTTGCACAGATATTAAATGAAAGAGTTAAGGTTTAGAATCAACCTTTTGATCAATTACTCTACATATGTATTCAATATGTTCAATGTACCCTTTCCTATCTCCGTTATAGCATAGAGCTATACCGAGTCGATTCTCAGGGAGAGCTAGCGATGGAAGCGTTACGGTCCGTAGTGAAGAAAGTAAACGAGAATTCTTCTATGCTTATAAGAATAAAAACAAATGGGAAAATGAAACGAAAGAATGGATGGATATATTCATGGTGGAAAATGTAAAAAGAAATCAAGATCAAGATTGGTTTTGGACTAACAACTAAAAGAAGTAAACTTGAAGAAGCAAACCATGACTAGCTTACCTTACTACCTTACCAACACTTACTAAACTCCATGATAGTGAAGGCGTGCCTCATGTTGATTTCATCGGCGTAGGTTTGTCTTGCGTGTTGGTCTAATTACTTTCCCATGTAGATGAAGGGTGGTTTAACCCATCGGAGAAGAGAAGACCATCCAACTTGCAAGATGAACTAAAGCAATCACCCATGAGTTAGTGAAGATGGCAAGGCTAGTGGTTAGCTAGTACATGGTAGAAAAATTAGCTACAAGCCATTAATGAAGAAAAGCAAAGCATGAAGTAAATTGTAAGAAAGTAAAGAAAGCAAGTAAAGAAAGCAATTAAACTAGAACCATGCTTCAAGTAGAGAAGTAGAGAATGGATTAATCCTTGCTTCAAGTTGTCACTCCTTGAAGATTACAAGCTCTCTCTCTCTCTTACAATCTCTCTCTTGCATAGATTTCTAGGGAAGAAGAAGAGGGATCTGAAGAACTAAAACCTAGAGAGAAACCTATGAAAAATTACAAGCATCTAACAATTTCTCCTCTCTTCTCCATTCAGTCTTTTCTCGCAGGTCAGGTGCAGATATTTATAGGCTGAGAGAGAAGCTTCAAGAGCCTAGGCCATTGGCGCAAAATCCGAGATCCAACAACCTCCAAACTGCCGCAGATTCTCTGGAAGGCGCGGCAAAATCTGGGCCGTTGAGCCCAGATTTTCTGGTACAGGTTTGTTGCAAGGTTGTTATCCACGTGGCCTTCTAGAATCTTGAGTTGTTACGCGGATCTCTCTGGATTCTGATTTCAAATTTGGGCTTTATCTTGGGCTTGGAATTAATCTCTTTAATTATTGCTAATTAAAGTGATTATTGGGCTTTCTCCCATTTCAGTTGTGGACCTGTAAAAATACAGAGAAGATGAGTAAAAATCATATATTTATTTGCAATATGCATGGGGATTATGTGGTAAAATATGCAATATTGTGTATCAATCAACCAGCCACCACCCTTCTCCTCTCTTTTTTCTTTCTTTCCTCCCTTCTTTCTTCCTTTTTTTCTTTCTTTCTTCTCTGATTTTTCCCTTTCTTTCTCTCTCTCTCTCTCTCTCTTTTACTCCTGCGTCTCTCTCTTACTTTCTTGTCTCTCTCTATCCCGTATCTCTCTCTCTTGTGTATAATTACTAGACACGGAGCTCCCCCCCCCCACGTCTAAGCAATTCCATAACGCGATCCTTGTGTTTTTATTGCGACATGAAGCTCCACTTTCGCGTGACGCAATCCTCGCGTTCATGACCTTCGCGTCTGGCCACCTTCCTGTTCCCTCCCTTTTCTCTAATTTATAAAATAATTTATTATATTTGAACGCGCACGCGTGTTGATAAGTTGGAGCTTTCGAACTTCCAGATTTCCCTGCATTTCTATAATATTAGGCGAGTGTTCTCGCTTTATTTTTGAATTTCCCCGCTTCAATGAGAGATTTGTATTATTCATGTAAATTTTGGACTGTATATTTATATTGGTGGGCATGTATCTATATTGATGTGATGATAATTTGTAATAGGGTAGTTTAATACTCGTTCCTATTTATGCGTGTGCTGTTTGGTACTAATATCTCCTGCAGGTACTTATACCATTCGGGCTTAGATCACTTCGTGGTTTTATACCATAACCTCAGGGTATAATCTCTATAAGGTTTTAAAAGTCCTCTAAACTTTCTATATGCTATGCCTGATAGGCGGACCTAGCGTCAGCACTAAACTGCTAACTCCATTCGAGCGCAGTTGTCCTATGAGCACGGTTGTGCTGTAAATGATAGTATGGTGTTCATACGCATGCTGCGACACGTGCATTTAGCTATACAATGAGTGGTAATCACGCCGAGTGTGTACATTAGCTTTGCTCTAGCCGTTTAGCTTCGCTTGAATGTTCGCTTGCTTGCTTACTCATTTGCTTACTCAATTAATTCTTCTATTAGTAGTTGTGAAGAGTTTGAAATCTTAACGTGTGTAGGTACACGTGTGTAGGGGGAGCTTCACATCTCCTCTTATGCATTGCATATTATGCGTTATGTGAGTTAGGGCTTGTCATCCCTTCTTCATGTAATGCAAATATGTAGGGAAGTTAACTTAGCGTCTTCCTCTTCATGAATGTATATCGCATATATCTTTTATTGATTGATTTGAGTTTCACCCCTTTCTTGATTTTTGTTTCAGACAAAAAGGGGGAAAACATTGTTTTGTGTTTACTTTAACCCCTTGTTGATGATTGACAAAAAGAGAGAGAAGTATTTTAGTATATATACATGTTTTTCTTGCTTTATACATAAAGGGGGAGAAGAATTTTTATTTTTGCATATTGTTTTTTTTTGCAAAAAGGAGAAAAGAATTTGATGAGTTTTATGCTTGATTGGTATGTTTATCTCCTTATGATTGCATACATATTTATTTAGTTTATGTGCTTTATTGCCATATCTTTTTATTTCTTGTGATGCATGAGTTAAGGGGGAGCTTCTTTGAAGCTTTACTTTAATCCATGCATATATAACTCCATGAGTTTTGTCATCATCAAAAAGGGGGAGATTGTTGGCCCAAAGGCCCATCACTCTAGTTTTGATGATGATCACCTCATGTAGTTATAGTACTAATGATCTTGTGTTTAATTAGTCTCAGATTTATGATCAAGATCTTAGTTGGTGTTTAGCTTCAACAAAGGATTTAAAGTCAAGTTTTGGAGCTAGCATGATTTGATTCAAGAGCCTATACATCAAGACCACATCAAATACTCAAGAGGATCTAGCTCTTTGGATTAAGTTTGGACCAAGTCAAGAAGATGTGAAGACTTCAAGTGAAGACCTTCAAGATCAAGGCTTGTGTCTAGGTTTGTTTTTATTAAGATTTTGTTTTTAGATAAAATGTAAAGGATAAAATAGATGGTGGATTACTCAAGTATACCATATACACACACTCTTGATTTAGATGAGTTTTCATAAAAGAGTTTTTATTTTGAAAAAATACAAAAGAATTTTCATTTTAGAAAAATACCGTTTTAGTGTTTATTACAAAAACATAGATATTTCATCATGTATGTGTAGTGGATCATATCCATACACTCAATGCTTTCAAAGTGTTTAAAATATCTTATTTTTGTATTTGGAGAAGTTTTGAAAAATAAGTTTTGAAAAATCTATTTTGGAAAATACAGATTTTATTTTTAGCTAAATTTTTTAAGTTACAAAAATAGTTCAAAATGTTTGTAACATGTCTTAATTTTACTCAAGCATGTTTGTTTATCAAAGGATAATATTGAACCTATTTTTGTAGATTTTTTGTGAATTTTTGAGATTTTATTTTAGTCAAAATACTAAGTTTTTAATCCCTTTAACAACCCTGTCCTGGCTTCTGCCGGTCGACCGGCCCGGTCGACCGAGCTAGAAGTCGGTGACCGACTCGGTCGACCGACGTGCACAGAACGTGCACGCCAGTTTTACTGAAGGGCCGGTCGACCGACCCGGTCGACCGCCAGAGAGCTTCTGCTCTCTGGAAAGCCCCATTCGACCGGGCTGGTCGACTGGACAGAGAGCCTGCTCTCTGTATCTAGGCCACGGTCGACCGGGCCGGTCGACTGCTGGCTCAATGGTCAGAAATCTGACCGTTGGCCGGTCGACCGGGCGGTCGACCGACAGGTCATCCTGGCTCCCAACGGCTAGTTTTTTGGAGCCTATTTAAGGGGGTTTTTGGGGACTGTTTTGAACAAGATTTTGAAGTGGATTTTGAGCCAGTTTTTCCAACTCTATTAGGTGTTTATCTCTACTTGTTTAAGAGCCAAAATTGCCATATCAAAAGGAGAGATTTTCAAGAGTGTATTGAAAAGTGATTTCTTGAGTTTTCTTCCACCATTTCAATTCTAGATTTTTCACACAACACTTGAGGTATCCATTGCTATATCTACCTATAGGGATCTTTGTTGTGAGAGGATTTTAGGTGATCAGAGTGTTGTGATCACCAAAGTTCTACTTTGTACTTTGAGGAGGCGGACTTGCGGGTTCGCGGTGTTTCGAGCTCGTGTGTGAACTCTTTGTTTGAGGCGCAGCCTCGGCGAGCTAGTAGGCTTGCGGTGTGTTCTTATGGGAACGAGTGAAGGGACCAGAGAGTCCAAGGAGTTCAAGTGTGAACTCGCCTTGTAGGTGTTGCGGTACTGAGTGATCTGGTGGGATCGTTTTATAGTGAAAATCCTTCATAGTGTTGAAGGCGGGGACGTAGAGCAAGTGTGCTCGAACCTCAAAACAAATCTCGCGTGTTTGCGATTGCTCTCTCTATCTCTTACTTATTTATATCTTGCATGCTTATATGGCTTTCATCTTTATACGCTTGATATATATTTGTGCTCATATTGTTATATGCTTGGGGATTGTTTGCTAACACTTGTATTCAACCAAGAGAGCCAACACGGCACCTCAACTCTTATTTAGAGGAATCTTAAGGAGTTAGTTCAGAGCTCTTCACGGGGAATCCGGCTACACTCTTGTGTTATACGTGGTGTTTAGTTTAAGTAGTTTTAGTTTGCATTAAATAAGTTTTAATTCCGCATTAATTGACCATTAGATTAGCTCATCACATATTCACCCCCTCTAGGTAATTACAATTGGTATCAGAGCCAAGTGCTCTTGATTTGGGTCTAACAACCTAGAGTTAAAGATCCTCATTTTATAGCTAATCACAATATTTGTACACACACCATGGATTTCATGTCACCTCCCACATTTGACATTCTTAACATCCAAACTTGGAAGGTTAAGATGTCTTTGTACCTCAAAGCCTTAGGGATTCATGTTTATTTTACCACTATTAAAGATTCTTATTGTTTAAATTGCAAAAATATTGAGGCTAATACAAAAGCCCTTCATGCTTTAAGATCTACCCTAAATGATGATTATTTATTTAGGGTTGCTAATCTTGATTTGGCTTTTGTAGTTTGGAATACCATACTTTCCCTTGGCGAAAAAGAACAATACTATGCGGGGAGCGATTCGGATGTTGGAAGTGACGCTTCCAACGTGTGCTACATGGTCCAAAGGGATAACCCCTTGAGATAAATACCGAATCCGAAATAGAAGAGGATGTTGAAATGCCTTATAATGAACTAGCATCATTTTGTCAACAACTCTTAGAAAAATATGAATTGCTTAAGAAAGATAATAAGAAAATGAAAAACAAATGTGATTGCATGTTAAAAGAAAAAGATTCTTTACTAGATAAATTGGAATGTTTTTCAAAAGAAAATGAAAATTTGAAAAATGAAAATATTTCCTCGCTTTCTAAATTAAATGACATGTGTGAAGGAAATAATGCTTTGAAAAATAAAATCATTTTGGTGGAAAAACAAAAAGAAGTTGCTTTAAATGAAAACAACTCTTTAAAAGAAAAATTATTGAAAAAGAAAAAGAAAATGTTTCTAAAAAGAAAAGAATAATGATTCTCAATCTCACCATGCTTTACATGCCACTATTAATCAAAATGAGATTAAATTTTTGAAAAAAAAATAAATTATTTGAGCTCAACTTTGAGCAAATGTGCTTTTAACTATTCTAAATTGGAGTCCTTATTTTCAAAGAAACAAACTTCACATAATCATGCACATCACCCTCATCATGCATATGCACATTTTGCATGCCACGATCACACTCATACACATATACATCCTAGAGTGTACAAGTGTACACATTGTGGCCGCAAAGGCCATTTAGCAAAATTTTGTTATGATAAGATAAATGCCTTAAATTTTGCTAATAAGAATATTTGGGTTCCTTACAATGCTAACCCTCAAGGACCCAAAAGAAAATGGGTACCAAAATCCCCACCTTTTGTATTTGATGTAGGTGCGGGCTCTCACAAAACGTGAGAGAGTTGGTGCCTTGATGGTGGATGGACACGGACTTGATGGACACACATTTGATGCACCGCTATCAAGGAGCTTTGGTGGGACAACCACCATGTTTTGAAAATTTGGAGTATAGTTCATGTGTTGGTAACTATCTCTAAAACTCCTAGTTTGTTTACATGCTTTTACATATATGATTTTTTCTAGTATGTTCATATTTTATTTTGTACTTCATGAGGTATATAACTTGTTTAAATGTAGCTTTTGTCAAAACTTGTGTATATACGTGTACAAGTAGTGAGCAACATTTAATTCATATACGTTTGCACTTCATTGTTCATTTGTACCCACTATATGCACATGTATAGCCTAGTTTTGATGATCTCCTCATTTACACTTATTTTGCCTATTTTCATGTTTTGCTTCTTGTATATGCAATTTTTATTCAAATCTAATAAATATACATGTATGTCTCTTGAGTCTCTTGCCTTCATCCAAATTATATCATAGACTCTTTTTATGTTTAGAATATGTATGCATATTAATAGTTTTGGATAAAAACATACATATACCTAGAAGTTTATTTTTAGACGAAAAATAAAATCTTTATAATCTTCATGATTTTTGTTTGATAAAATGATATTCATGTTTGTTTTGAGCTTTAGTAACTAATTTTCATGTATATGCTCTATTCACATGTTGTTTGTACACTCATATTTAATTTGTTTTCTCATGACTATGTTTTCAGGAGTCTTTATGAGCCTTATAGATTTTGAGTGTCAAACTTTATGTATTTAGTATGCTTCATGATATTTATATGATTTGGTTTCATATTTTTGAAGGATCTTTAACTAGTTTTTCAAAAATTATTTTAACTAGTTATTTATTCTTCATTTGGTAGTATTTTCACTACAAAAGTATTATTCAAACTCTATTTTTTGAAAACCCCTATCTACCCCTTTTAAAGGGAGGACGGATGGGCGAGTATGCCTTGTAAGCCTTATTGAAATCTTTTATCTTGTGCATAAAAAGGGTGGTAATTATGAGTTATATCTTGATTTATATTGTTATTTTCAATTGGTATCTCAATTGATATTTATTTTTGTATATACTCATATTTTGTTTCTATATATGTATGCTTCAAATTTCAGATAATATCAATTCTATTGGTATTCTCTTTTCATACATATATATATGATTTCTTTGTGCTTGATTTTTCAAGATATTTACATGTTTCTAGCACAAAGTATGTTTATGCTAAGCTTAATTCAAATCTTTATTTTCAATTGATTTCTCAATTGGTACTTTTATATAAGCTTATGCATTATCTTCAATTGGTATTTTTTTACAATTAGTATTTTTTTATATCAAAATGTACAATATGTTTCAATTGGTATCTATTGATCTATTTATTTCAATTGGTATCCATAAAAATTTACATTGGTAGCAAAATATAAAATACTTTCTTTCATTGGTATCAAGATCACAATTTGTATTAAATTTCATTGTTATTTCTAAAATTCAAAATTTGTAATGATTATTTACAATTGGTATCTTAAATTTGATTTACTAAGATATCTCAAAATTTGTTTTATTAAAAAAATTCAAAATTTTGTTTTAATAAGAAATATTAAATGTTTTTGATTTATATTGCATATATGTAAGGGAAGCTTAACATCTCCTCTACATATAGATTCATGTTAAGTGTATCTTATATTGAGGAGCTTGACAACTCTTCTTATATGTGCGTACACGTGTGTAGGGGGGGCTTCACATCTCCTCTTATGCATTGCATATTATGCGTTATGTGAGTTAGGGCTTGTCATCCCTTCTTCATGTAATGCATATATGTAGGGAAGTTAACTTAGCGTCTTCCTCTTCATGAATGTATATCGAATATATCTTTTATTGATTGATTTGAGTTTCACCCCTTTCATGATTTTAGATTCAGACAAAAGGGGGAAACATTGTTTTGTGTTTACTTTAACCCCTTTATTGATGATTGACAAAAGGGGGAGAAGTATTTTAGTATATATGCATGTTTTCCTTTGCTTTATACATAAAAGGGGAGAAGAATTTTTGTTTTTGCATATTGTTTTGTTTTGCAAAAGAGAAAAGAATTTGATGAGTTTTATGCTGATTGGCATGTTTATCTCTTTATGATTGGATAAATGTTTATTTAGTTTATGTGCTTTATTGCATATCTATTTATTTCTTGTGATGCATGAGTTAAGGGGGAGCTTCTTTGAAGCTTTACTTTAATCCATGCATATATAACTCCATGAGTTTTGTCATCATCAAAAAGGGGAGATTGTTTGCCCAAAGGCCCATCATTCTAGTTTTGATGATGATTAGCTCATGCACCTATAGTACTAATGATCTTGTGTTTAATTAGTCTCAGATTTATGATCAAGATCTTAGTTGATGTTTAGCTTCAATAAAGATTTAAAGTCAAGTTTTAAAAGATAGTATGGTTTGATTCAAGAGCCTATGCATCAAGACCACATTAAGTACTCAAGAGGAGTCTAACTCTTTGGATCAAGTTTGGACCAAGTCAAGAAGATGTGAAGACTTCAAGTGAAGACCTTCAAGATCAAGGCTTGTGTCTAGTTTATTTTTATTAAGATTTTATTTTTAGATAAAATGTAAAGGATAGATAGTTGGTGGATTGCTTAAGTATACCATATACACACTCTTGATTTAGATGAGTTTTCATAAAAGAGTTTTTATTTTAGAAAATACAAAAGAATTTTTATTTTGGAAAAATACCGTTTTAGTGTTTATTGCCAAAAACATAGATATTTCATCATGTATGTGTAGTGGATCATATCCATATACTCTATGCTTTCAAGTGTTTAAAAATTCTTATTTTTGTATTTGGAGAAGTTTTGGAAAAATAATTGAAAAATCTATTTGGAAAAATACAGATTTTGTTTTAGCTAAATTTTTAAGTTACAAAAATAGTTTAAAATGTTTGTAACATGTCTTGATTTTCCTCAAGCATGTTTGTTTATCAAAGGATAATATTAAACCTATTTTTGTAGATTTTTTTGTAAATTTTTGGGATTTTATTTTAGTCAAAATACCAAGTTTTTAATCCCTTTAACAACCCTGTCCTGGCTTCTACCGTCGACCGGGCCTGTCGACCGAGCTAGAAGTCGGTCGACCGACGTGCACAGAACGTGCACGCCAGTTTGGCTGAAGGGCCGTTCGACCGACCCGGTCGACGGCCAGAGAGCTTCTGCTCTTTGGAAAGCCCCGGTCGACTGGGCCGGTCAACCGGACAGAGAACCTGCTCTCTGTATCCAGTCCACGTCGACCGGGCCGGTCGATCGCCGGCTCAACGGTCAGAAATTTGACCGTTGGCGGTCGACTGGGCGATCGACCGACAGGTCATCCTGGCTCCCAACGGCTAGGTTTTGGAGCCTATTTAAAGGGGGCTTTTGTGGACTGTTTTGAACAAGATTTTAAAGTGGGTTTGAACCAGTTTTTTCAACTCTATTAGGTGTTTATCTCCACTTGTTTAAGAGCCAAATTGCCATATCAAAAAGGGAGATTTTTAAGAGTGTATTGAAAAGTGATTTCTTGAGTTTTCTTCCACCATTTCAATCCTAATTTTCTCACACAACACTTGAGGTATCCATTGCTATATCTACCTATAGATATCTTTGTTGTGAGAGGATTTTAGGTGATCGAAGTGTTGTGATCACCAAAGTTCTACTTTGTACTTTGAGGAGGCGGACTTGTGGGTTGCAGTGTTTCGAGCTCGTGTGTGAACTCTTTGTTTGAGGTGCGGCCTCGGCGAGCTAGTGGGCTTGCGGTGTTTTCTTGTGGGAACGAGTGAAGGGACTAGAGAGTCCAAGGAGTTCAAGTGTGAACTCGCCTTGTAGGTGTTGCGGCACCGAGTGATCCAGTGGGATCTGTTATAGTGGAAATCCTTCATAGTGTTGAAGGCGGGGACGTAGAGCAAGTGTGCTCGAACCTCGAAATAAATCTCCCGTGTTTGCGATTGCTCTCTCTATCTCTTACTTGTTTATATCTTGCATGCTTATATTGCTTTCATCTTTATATGCTTGATATATATTTGTGCTCATATTGTTATATGCTT